>WNWK01026555.1:0-27246 GCA_009830355.1 Cherax destructor | reverse complement strand
TGTTAAAGGGGGCTTTTTTAAAAGGATGGGGTTTCCCCTTAATTGGCAGGGGGGAACAAAGTTAACGGGATGGGGGGTTTTTTTAAAACCCTCCCAAAAAATGTCATCCCCACCCGGGGGAAATTCCGAAAACAATGGTGGGGGAAAAAATGACAAAACCCCAAAAAAGGGGTTGAGGGGGGGGTTTAATTGTAACCAGGGGGCAGAATCTAGGTTTTTAAAAGAAGAAAAGATGCGAGCGGCCAGCTTCCCGGCCCCGGGGATGATGGGGGGCCCCCCCTTGAGAGCGTGAAAAAAGATTTTTTTACCAAAGGCAAAAAAAAGGAGTTTTCCCCAATACATGGTCAAAAAGAAAATTATTAGGGGGTTGGTGGCGGAAAAAACTTTTCCAAAAAGTATTAAAAAAAAGGGGTTTGGGGAAGGAGTTTTGAGCTGGTTTTTTCAAAAGAAAAAGGGGAAAAAAAGGGCCCCAAAAAAATTCTCCGGGTCTCCCGTCAGGGTGGGTTTTAAGGGTTTGAGGGAGACGGGCGGCTTTAAAAATACGCACCGGGGGGAAAAGCGGGAATCGGGTCAGAGAAAAAGCAAGGGGTTCAAGCGGGGCCCCGGCCGGGTCCCGGTACCAACCCAGGTCCCAACCCCCAAGCCCGGCGGGGTGGGGGGGCATAAAAAGGCCCAAAGGGCCCCGGTTCGGGGAAAACCCCAGCCCCGGGGGGTAGGGGAAGGGGCCCCCGGGGAAGTGGGGTTCATGGAGGGGTAAAGTTTGGGAATTAAAATTTCTTTCTTTTTTTTTTTAAAAAAAAAAAAGAAAGAAAATAAAAATAAAAAAAAAAAAAAGGGGGGGGGGGAAAAGGTCCAGAGAAAAAAAGTGGAAACCCCTCCGTTTTAAAGGAAGGCCCAAAACCCAAAATAAACGAGAACCCGGGGATTCCTCACCCTTTCCCCCCCCCAAAGGGGCCCGAACCAGGTTAGCAACCCTTCCCCCCGGGGCCATTGGGGGGCCCAAAAGAAAACCGGATATCCCCCCCCAAAGCATACCACCTTCGGCCCCCCCCCGGAATCAAAAAGGTTTTCCCCCAAAGGGGCCACCCCCCCCAAAAAAAAACCCCCCCCCCCGGGGGGAGGGGAGGAGGGCACCCGGGGGACCCCGTTCCCCCGGCAAACTACACCACCGCCAAGGACCTCAATGGAAGGGATGGGCACGAACCCCTTCCCCCCCCTGGAACAGAAACCTGAGGAGAGAAACTCCCGGGAAAACGGGGAAGGGAAAAAAGGGAGGGGTAGGAGGGGAGGAGGAGGAAAGGGAAAAGGGAGGATGGGGAAGATGGGAAAGGGAGGGGGATAGGGGGTATTAGGTTCGGTCTGAGGAAGAAGACCAAGAGGTCCATTCCTCAGACCGATAGCCTCTTTACCACGACAAGGAGCCCCCTTAAAGAGGTGGGGGGTAATTAGGTTCGGTCTGAGGAAGAAGACCAAAAGGTCCAATTCCTCAGACCGATAGCCTCTTTACCTCGTCAAGGAGCCCCCCTTAAAGAGGACCACTAGTACAGTGATTGTCTGCCTAAGTCTTGTGAGGAACTCTAACCCGTTGCTGACATTGTGAAGTGTTTCAATTCAGAGGAAGTGACATATCCTCTTTACTTGTGTTATTATGTTAAGACAGTACAGACGATTTTAGTTCGTGGTGTTATATTATAGAAGTTGAGTACTCAACTTATATATATATGTTCTTTCTTTCAACACGTCGGCCGTTTCCCACCGAAGCTGGGTGGCCCAAAAGAAAAAACGAAAGTTTCTCCTTTTACATTTAGTAATAGTATATACAGGAGAAGGGGTTACTAACCCCTTGCTCCCAGCATTTTAGACGCCTCTTACGACACGCATGGCTTATGGAGGAAGAATTCTGTTCCACTTCCCCATGGAGAATATAATATATATATATATATTGGTACAAGAGTGCAAGAAAAGGCCTATTTCAAGTGTTTACACCCCTCCTAAGTGTAAAGAGGTTATATTATTTATTTATTTTACTAAGTGTCTTGAAAATCTTAGTATATTCTTAAATAAAATCCGGGAAAGACCTTTAAGATCTCATTTCGCCTTGTATGGTTCTGAGAAGGAGTTGTACTTTGATACTTCCTAGCACCTGCTGTTCTTTTTGTTACGATAAGCACTAAACTAATCATTGGTCTACAGGCCAGGATCGTAACAAGTGGGGGCCTTTCCGGGATATTGTTCTCTAATTCCCAAAATGGACCTGGAAATACAGCAACTGGTGAAAGATTTAACTCCGGATAGACTGGAGACTTTAAAACTGCAGATGTGCTGGCAGGTGGCTAAGTATCTGGGAGTCGCCTATAACAATCGGTACACTGCAGCGACTGTCCGCTCGATAATACGGAATATATTATTCCCTACTCCCTCGGACCTTTCCCAGACATCAGAACCTCATGGAGAGACACCAACATGCCCGTGGGAATCCTTGCCTCTAGGAGACGAAGGTCCAGAGACATCATTCAAGGACGTCCCTATGAGACTTGCCGTTTCATTTGTTGTGGGTAACATGTTAGCGCCAGGAGCCGAGGGTACATCTCAGAACAGATTTCCACCAGAGCCAGGTAAGGAGACTATGGTCTCTGAGAGCCCGTCACCAAGCCGTGGTAGTATGCTGACGACAGGAGGCAGAGCGCGTCCCAAGATTCGACCTGAGGGACTCCCTCAACTCCACCAATGCCTTTGACCCCTCTCTTTCTAGAACATTTTCAATGGATGGAACACCTTATAACATTGCAGACAGTTCTACTAGAAGCACAACACCAACTATACAAGGAGGAATTTGAGAGAGAAAATATTCGGTATGAGAGGCAACGAACTGAGAGAGGGAGGAAATCAGTTTCTCCACACTTGTCTTTTGACTTCCATAAAGCAGCCTTGTTGGTGCCTAGGTTCAATGAGGAGAACTTGGATACTTACTTGATACCTTTGAGAACCAGGCAAGAGGCATGCAATGGCCATGGGAATATTTGGCTACATTGCTACACACGACCCAGACTGGCAAGGCATAAACCTGCACTGCAACTCGTTCTTATGACAAGTATATAGATTATGAAGAAGTCAAGAAAGTAGTTTTGAAGGCGTATGACTTACTTCCGGTTAGGTAGCTCTCGAAAGGTGGTTGAGGTCGTCCAGATGTGATTCAATGGAGAGACTGATTAAACTCATACTACAGGAGGAGTTTCATAACGCTCTGACGGGTGAAGTGTGTAAATTTTTGATCGAGCATCAAACCTCGGATGTAGTAGCTTCTGCTTCTTTGGCTGACCACTTTGAAATAATTTCTCAGTTGATGAGGGAGAAACTGTCTAGAGAGAAGGTCAGACAATTTCCCTCTAAGGATAAACAGTATCGTCCTAGAGAGAAAATTCAGCAGAAGTCACCTTATCACCTCGCGAATTTCTACACTCACTCTGACTCTAACACTGGTAAGGAAAAGTGCACCAAGCCTTATTATGAGATAGACAACTCTAAGAGGAGGCCAACCTGCTCTTATTGTCAGAAGCGAGGCCACTTGAAAAACTTCTGTTTCCAGTTAGACCGGGACCATAGGTGCCAAGTTCTGGAGACGGTCCCAGTACAAGCCAAAGTGAAAGGAAAGGAGAATCCACGGAGGGAGCAAGACTCAACTGGACAGTCTTCTAATACTAAATGACTAATTCCCTCAAGTAAGTTCACGAAGGAGATGACAGAGGCGATGCTTCCTTACTTTTCTAAGGGTAAGGAAGGACCCAACTTGTGGACTTAGTATTGTATAGGGATACTGGCAGTTATTTAACTCTGTTGAGAAAAGGAGTTCTTCCTTTAGGTGATGCCACTTATACCCACTTGGATGTTCACATATACAGAGTTTATGTGAACCTAGATTCTTACCAAGGGTATGTTGTGGTAGGAATATCTGACTCCTATTTTCCCATCAAGTTGGTAGATTTACTTGTCAGAAATGATATGGGCATGGGAGGAATCTGCAGAGAGCCCTGTGTTATTGAAAACACCCCTGGAGGACCCTATGCTATTGAAGGTTGTAAGGACGGACCTCTGTTATTCCCTCTTACCGTAATCATGAGGGCTATGTCACAGCCACTGGTATCATTTCCTTCCTCGGATGAGGTTGCCTCTGATTTGGACTTAGAGGCGCTGTTCAGCGATGTTCAACAACCAGAAGTCAAAAATAAGACTCCTGGACCTCGGGTGATGGATCTTACTGCCTTGTGGGTTGACGAATTTAACCTTCAGAATTTAGTGAAGGAGCAGCAAGAAGACTCTTCATTAGAGAGCGTGAGAGAACAAGCACTTGCGGAAATGGAGGCAGCTGATATTTACGAATGTTTTTACTATTCTGACGATATTCTGATGAAAAAAATTCCTTCGGAAATTGCTTCAGGTAACTAGCTTTCTAGGGCCAAACATGCATTGGTCTTACCGGCTAGATTTCAGACTCTGGCTTTGGAAGTTGCCCATGCCAGCGCTATGAGAGGGCATCTGGGAATACGGGAGACCATGGGGAAGTTAGCCCAGTATTTTTTCTGGCCAAAAATGAAAGGTAGAGTGACAGAGTACCTGCGGAACTGTCCCAGCTGTCAGAAAATTGGGAAGCCGGCTCAGAAACCTCCACCCCTCATTCCCATTGCCACTGAAGGCGAACCTTTCTTGCGACTTATAATTGACTGTGTTGGGCCTCTTCCTAAGACCAGACTTGGCAATCTATATCTGCTGACCATCATGGATACGGTGACCCGGTATCCAGAAGCAGTGCCTTTAAGGAAAATTAATGCGAAAGCCATAGTGAGAGCCCTGTTGAGGTTCTTTTCCCAGGTTGGACTACCTAAAGAAATTCAGTCGGACCAGGGATCCAACTTTACATCTAAAGTTTTCAGAGAGGCTTTATCGAGAATCAGGATTAAGCCCATAATATCTTCGGCTTATAGACCACAAACCCATGGAGCCTTGGAGAGGTTCCAACAGATGCTAAAGGTTATGATGAGAGCCTACTGCGAGCAATTCTCCAAGGACTGGGATGAGGGTATCCCTTTTCTTCTCCTTGCTCTACGGGAGAGTGAGCAAGAAAGTTTAGGGTATAGCCCTTTCGAAATCATTTATGGAGATGTGGTCCGAGGACTTTTGGCTGTGCTAAAAGAAGTATGGTCAGGAAAAGCTGACCCTCCTTTATATTTATCTCCTATAATGCAGGAGCACTTGTCGTTTACCCAGAAGCTAGTGGCTGACAATCCGAAGAAAGCTCTAACCTGGATGAAACAGTGCTTTGACAAAACTGCTACTGAACGTTCCTTGGAAGTAGGAGATAAGGTTTTAGCTCTGAAGCCTGTGCCTGGACATACTCTACAACCTAGGTATGAGGGACCTATGGTGATAGTAAAAATGCTGGATAACAAACATTATTAAGTGAGGACTCAAGGTAAGAAGAAATCCACATACAATTATCATGTAAACCACTTGAAGAAACATCATGAGGGAGTATTCCCCATTACTACTGGTCTGCCTCAAGAGGAAGAGACAAGTATAGAAGACTGTTCTAGCGGTGTAGAAGTGAGACTGAAAAATTCAGAAATAATGAGCTCACTAGATAGATTTTTAAGTAACTTGGGAAACGAGAGAGGACGGGAGATCGGAGACCTGCTGTGTACTTATCAGAGTCTATTTGGAGATATCCCCCAACAGTGTATGCTGGGAGTGCATGACGTAGAGGTGCAAGGTGCTGCTCCTATTAAGCAAGCCCCTTATCGAACTAGCCCGGTGAAGAGTAATGTTCTCCGGGAGGAGCTAAATTTCTTGTTGACTCACAGGTTAATTGAGCATAGTAAAAGTCCGTGAGCTTCCCCGTGTGTCCTCATGCCCAAGTCAGATGGTTCATACAGGATGTGCACGGATTACCGAAAGGTAAATTCTGCAACATTGCCTGACGGATACCTTCTTCCAAGGGTGGATGATTTGATAGACAGTGTCTCCAGGGCGAGATATGTCAGCATATTAGATCTGTTGTGCGGTTACTATCAAGTACCCTTATTAATGCTAGCCCAAGAAATATCGGCCTTCATGGTGCCCGGAGGTCTTTTCAACTATTTGGTTATGCCATTCGGCCTCTGCAATGTGGCTTCTACATTTCAGAGGCTTATGAATACGTTAACTTATGACTTGTAGGGCATCAAAGCATATCTAGATGATTTGGTGGTAGTTAGTGATGAGTGGCACCAGCATGTGACTCGACTGGATGGCCGGCTACTACAGCCAGTTCTGCCCTAATTTTTCACAAGTTGCTGCACCCCTTTTCGAATTAACGAGCTCTAAAGTTACATTCAACTGGATGACAAAGTGATCTAGCCTTTAACTGGTTGAAACGACTGCTGGGTTCCTCTCCTGTACTGCAGAGTCCTGACTTTGACATCCCCTTCGTTTTGCATGTGGAGGCCAGCAATTACACTGTGGGAGCTGTCCTCTTACAATCTTCCTCCTCATCTGACCTACATCCTGTTTGCTATTTTTTGGCTAAGTTAAAACCCCACCAGTTAACTTATGCCACAGTTGAGAAAGAGGCCTTAGCTTTAGTGTTAGCATTAGAGCATTTTAAAGTATATCTTGGTACTACCCCCACAAAATTACAGTAACATCAGACTATAACACCTCAACTTTTATAAACACCAGGAAGGCTAAGAATGCCTGAATTCAAAGATGGGCTCTTAGAATTAAACCATTTTCTATAAGTATCCACCATGTATGTGGAAAAGATAACGTAATAGCCGATGCATTGTCCTGTCCCTTAGTACTGGTCCTTGATTTTTTTGTCTTTCTCTAAAAAGTAAAGTAAATTGATTTTCCCTTTTATGCACCTTTTATATGTTCTGTTTATTAATTGGATTTTTTGTAATCAACAGCAACATAATTGTTGTAACTACGGGAGAAGCCTGATGATGTTAAGTTCAAAAGTGGATGACTCCTGTTGCTTTCCTCTGACATCCTCCACTTCAAAGCATCACCTGATACCTGGAGAGAATTCCAGGGGTCAACGCCCCTGCGGCCCGGTCTGTGGCCAGGCCTCATGGTGGACCAGAACCTGATCAACCAGGCTGTTACTGCTGGCCCCACACAGTCCAATGTACGAACCACAGCCTGGCTGGTCAGGTACCGACTTTAGGTGCCTGTCCAGTGCCTGCTTGAAGACAGCCAGGGGTTTGTTGGTAATCCCCCTGATGTATGCTGGGAGGCAGTTGAACAGTCTTGGGCCCCCGACACTTATTGTGTTGTCCCTCAACGTGCTAGTGGCACCCCTGCTTTTCATTGGGGGGATGTTACATCACCTGCCAAGTCTTTTGCTTTCGTAGAGAGTGACTCTCGTGTGCAAGTTTGGTACTAATCCCTCGATTAGTACCTACCTCTAAGAAAGGAAGCTCAAAGTTACACTTTCTTTGCTTCTATTGTATGGTGACTCATGAAGATCTTGGCTTTCATGAAAAAAAACAAAAGGAAAAATTGTCATTCGTGTTTAAGTCAGATGGAAAGCGTGTAGTTTATTGTCATTAATGTTTTGAACACCCTCTTTGGTGCAACACTTAGTCATCAAGGGGGGGGGGGAGTGTTATGCCTCTTGGTCATAGTTTAATGTTAATATGGGATTTTTCACTTAATATTATACTCAGTTTTTTTTAATAATAGCTAAATTAAATCTTCCTCTAGTTTATAATATTACAGTGTGTGGAAACTTATTTCTTTGCTAAAAGTTCCACAGGGTAAATAAGCCGTATGTAGCCTTAAACATACCACGGATAGGTCCTCCGAGTTTATGAACCCACACACCCACCACAAACACACAAGTTGGCGAAGGTAGGGAAATTGCACATATTGATATATTTACTCTCCTAGGAAGGTC
Source organism: Cherax destructor (assembly GCA_009830355.1). NCBI lineage: Eukaryota > Metazoa > Arthropoda > Malacostraca > Decapoda > Parastacidae > Cherax > Cherax destructor. Next base: position 19,313 of record WNWK01026555.1, on the reverse strand, counting down.
TAGGTAAGTTTGTACAGATAGTGATTAATATTAGGAATATTGAGGCAACTTTAGATATTAATAATGTAGTCTAGGACCTTAACATAGGTAGATTTAGGCCTCAATAGGCGAACATTAGGTTGTATAAGTCAACGAGAAATGGCAATCCCATGCTGAGGTCAAGCGGTGTGGGACTCACAATGCATGACCTGCGTTCTTCTCAGACTAGACACCGTTCTGTCAACAACTGCCGTGAACAGCTGCGCGGCAACCCACATGTCTACCAACATCAGACCTGGTGAACTCGGAGGAGACATCCCGAAGTACTGTGGATATCTTTCTCCATCCAGGCTCATTACAGTAGGACGATATCTCCCTTTTTCTCAGTATCTGGCCAGTTTTCTGGGGGAAAAGTGAGTTTTTTTCTGTGGGTCTCGAGCAGACGGACGCTATTATATCAGTACGTACCAGCGTCTTCTCTTAAGTACAAGTCTAGAAGCTAGTGTCCCATGCTGCTTAGATATTGCTTAGAGGATAACCCCTTGGAGTTAGGGATTCCTAATACACTAATACAACTTGAATTCTTGCAGAACATAGCACTGTCTGCATGTCATCGATTTAGAGGGGACTAAGGCTTAGGGAAATCTGGAAGACAAAGTGATAAGTTCTTCAGCCAGGGGTTTGTTGGTAATCCCCCTGATGTATGCTGGGAGGCAGTTGAACAGTCTTGGGCCCCTGACACTTATTGTGTTATCTCTCAACGTGCTAGTGGCAACCCTGCTTTTCATTGGGGGGATGTTACATCGCCTGCCGCGTCTTTTGCTTTTGTACGGAGTGGCTCTCGTGTGCAAGTTTGGTACTAATCCCTCGATTAGTACCTACCTCTAAGAAAGGAAGCTCAAAGTTACACTATGCACAACTGCTTATTACTACCAACAATATCAAAACCTACAAGAATCTCTGAAACAAGTATCTAATTATTAGACCACATCTGGACTAATACTATATCCCCTCTGAAATCAGGCATATTATTATTATTATTATTATAATCAAATTAAATCTTCCTCTAGTTTATAATATTACAGTGTGTGGAAACTTATTTCTTTGCTAAAAGTTCCACAGGGTAAATAAGCCGTATGTAGCCTTAAACATACCACGGATAGGTCCTCCGAGTTTATGAACCCACACACCCACCACAAACACACAAGTTGGCGAAGGTAGGGAAATTGCACATATTGATATATTTACTCTCCTAGGAAGGTCTAGGTAAGTTTGTACAGATAGTGATTAATATTAGGAATATTGAGGCAACTTTAGATATTAATAATGTAGTCTAGGACCTTAACATAGGTAGATTTAGGCCTCAATAGGCGAACATTAGGTTGTACAAGTCAACGAGAAATGGCAATCCCATGCTGAGGTCAAGCGGTGTGGGACTCACAATGCATGACCTGCGTTCTTCTCAGACTAGACACCGTTCTGTCAACAACTGCCGTGAACAGCTGCGCGGCAACCCACATGTCTACCAACATCAGACCTCGTGTGCAAGTTTGGTACTAATCCCTCGATTAGTACCTACCTCTAAGAAAGGAAGCTCAAAGTTACACTATGCACAACTGCTTATTACTACCAACAATATCAAAACCTACAAGAATCTCTGAAACAAGTATCTCATTATTAGACCACATCTGGACTAATACTATATCCCCTCTGAAATCAGGCATATTATTATTATTATTATTATAATCAAATTAAATCTTCCTCTAGTTTATAATATTACAGTGTGTGGAAACTTATTTCTTTGCTAAAAGTTCCACAGGGTAAATAAGCCGTATGTAGCCTTAAACATACCACGGATAGGTCCTCCGAGTTTATGAACCCACACACCCACCACAAACACACATTATTATTATAATCAAATTAAATCTTCCTCTAGTTTATAATATTACAGTGTGTGGAAACGTATTTCTTTGCTAAAAGTTCCACAGGGTAAATAAGCCGTATGTAGCCTTAAACATACCACGGATAGGTCCTCCGAGTTTATGAACCCACACACCCACCACAAACACCACAAACACTATGCACAACTGCTTATTACTACTAGGCATATTATTATAATCAAATTAAATCTTCCTCTAGTTTATAATATTACAGTGTGTGGAAACTTATTTCTTTGCTAAAAGTTCCACAGGGTAAATAAGCCGTATGTAGCCTTAAACATACCACGGATAGGTCCTCCGAGTTTATGAACCCACACACCCACCACAAACACCACAAACAACTGCTTATTACTACCAACAATATCAAAACCTACAAGAATCTCTGAAACAAGTATCTCATTATTAGACCACATCTGGACTAATACTATATCCCTCTGAAATCAGGCATATTATTATTATTATTATTCTTATAATCAAATTAAATCTTCCTCTAGTTTATAATATTACAGTGTGTGGAAACTTATTTCTTTGCTAAAAGTTCCACAGGGTAAATAAGCCGTATGTAGCCTTAAACATACCACGGATAGGTCCTCCGAGTTTATGAACCCACACACCCACCACAAACACACATTATTATTATAATCAAATTAAATCTTCCTCTAGTTTATAATATTACAGTGTGTGGAAACTTATTTCTTTGCTAAAAGTTCCACAGGGTAAATAAGCCTTATGTAGCCTTAAACATACCACGGATAGGTCCTCCGAGTTTATGAACCCACACACCCACCACAAACACCACAAAAACTATGCACAACTGCTTATTACTACTAGGCATATTATTATAATCAAATTAAATCTTCCTCTAGTTTATAATATTACAGTGTGTGGAAACTTATTTCTTTGCTAAAAGTTCCACAGGGTAAATAAGCCGTATGTAGCCTTAAACATACCACGGATAGGTCCTCCGAGTTTATGAACCCACACACCCACCACAAACACTATGCACAACTGCTTATTACTACCAACAATATCAAAACCTACAAGAATCTCTGAAACAAGTATCTCATTATTAGACCACATCTGGACTAATACTATATCCCCTCTGAAATCAGGCTATTATTATTATTATTATTATAATCAAATAGAAGTGCTAAACCACAGGGGTTGAAATCAGGCATAATCGCAGACAACACCACTGACCACTACCCAACATTTCTCATAACCAACCTAGCCAATTTGCCCCAAGATATCTCAAAAGTTACCTTCAGACTACATAACGAATCAGCTGTTAATAACTTTATAACAGCTATGATTGACATCGAATGGAATCATGAGATAGAATCATATTCAGATACTAATGACTGCATCAATAATTTCTTTAAAAAAACCCACCACCTCTATAACAAACACTGCCCTAAAACAACTAAACAGATCACAGCAAAGAGACTCAACAATCCCTGGCTAACACCCAGCATCCTTAAATCCATTAACAAAAGACACCAATACGAAAAACAATACAGAAGGGGTCTAATAACCAGAGAACAATCCAAACGCTACTCATCAATCCTTACCAGCCTGATAAGGTCGAAATTTTTTTATTATGAAAGCAGATTCCAAACCATAAAAGGGGATATGAAAAAGACCTGGAAAACCCTATCTGCAATTCTAGGAAATAAAAAGATATCCAAGAACAATACCATCAAATTATCAAAAACAGATGAACCCCTACTCTCACCAACTGAGACAGCAAACAGACTTAATGTTTTCTTCTCCACCATAGGAAAGAATCTAGAGAGTAAAATCCCAAGCACGAACACACGTCCAACAGACTACCTCACCAACACCTACCCTAATACGCTATTTCTAGCTCCTATCAACCCAATAGAAGTCTCGCTCATAATCAACACCCTTAAAAACAAGGCAGAAGACATAAATAGCCTACCATCTTTTATGTACAAAAAGCTTCACAGGTACTGTCACCAATTATTGCAACACTCTTCAATAAATCCATCCAAGCCTCCACATTCCCATCAATTCTCAAAACAGCATGAGTCACCCCGATCCATAAAGGAGGTGATCAAACAAACTTAAATAATTATAGACCAATATCTAATTTACCACTCCTCTCAAAAATCTTTGAAAAATTAATTCATAGGCAGATAGATCTATTCCTATCTCATCTCACACAATGTACTCAACCCCAGTCAGTTCGGATTCAGGACCAACAAAAACACAAATGATGCCATTATACACATGCTAGAGTTAATATACACCGCACTTGAGAAGAAAGAAGTTCCACTGGGAATCTTCATTGATCTACGAAAAGCATTTGATACAGTCGATCATGATTTACTGCTTACAAAACTAGCACACTACAGTATAAGAGGGCACTCGCTCAACTACATAGTCTTACCTCAGTAACAAAAGCCAATAAGTGTATACTAATGGAGCGAACTCTTCAACACAACAAATTACAGTCGGAGTCCCTCAAGAAAGTGTACTGGGTCCACTTATTTCTCATTTACATCAATGACCTACCTAATGCATCTCAACTACTCAAACCCATTTTATTTGCAGATGACACAACATATGTTTTCTCTCACCCTAATCCAGTCATACTGGCCAATACTGTTAATGCAGAATTACAGAAAATATCAACATGGATGACGACCAATAAACTGACTCTAAATACTGACAAGACCTACTTTATACAGTTTGGAAATAGAGGTAAAAATGTTCCACTAAACATATCACTAAACAGTTCACCCATCACAAGACTCACAGAGGGAAAATTCCTAGGTATACACATTGACAGCAGCCTTAAATTCCAAACACATATACAACAAATTTCCAAGAAAATCTCAAAAACAGTAGGCATATTATCTAAGATACGCTACTATGTACCTCAACCAGCTCTCCTTGCACTATACCACTCACTCATCTACCCTTATCTCACTTATGGAATCTGCATGGGGATCTACAACATTAAATCACCTTAGACCACTCATAACCCAGCAAAAGGCTGCAGTCAGAATGATAACAAATTCCCACTCTAGACAGCATACTCACCAATATTCAAAAGCCTAAAACTACTCACCATAAAGAACATTCACACTTACAATTGTGCCTACTACATACATAGAACTCTACATTCTAATATAAACCCTCCACTCAAAATTCTCTCACCAACCTTAATAGGACCCATGACCATAAAACAAGAAACAGATCACATTTTGATATACAGTGGACCCCGAGTTTAGTAAACTTTACTCCTGAAGTCTGCTCAAGCACTATTACGAACGAATTTACTCCCTTAAGAAAAATATCACGTAGGTTAGTCTATTTCAGACCCCCAAAAATATACTTCCATGCACTTAAATATACTTACATAACTGTACGATTTCCTGGGTATTCGTTAACCGAGGGTCCACTGTACCCGCGTGCATAGCAACCTATGTAAAAATTCAATGCACATAAAGGGCCCCAGATTCTGGAACTCATTACCAGAAAATACAAAAATAACCTTGTCTGAGAATCATTTTAAGACTACTCAAAAACCACCTACTCACCCTTACCTAAATACTCATACTCAAAAATACTCACTGTTATTTCCTCCTATAAGATAATTCCATTTTTATTATTATTATGTACGATATTATTACTTTCAAAAATGCTCAGTATTTTTCCTATAAGATAATCTCAATTTGTACTATTATAACATTGTAATATTATCACCTACTCACCATAAACTAAATATGCATTCTGTAAATTACTTTAAAAATACTCAATGTCATTTTCCCAAAAATAAGTTCAGTTTTTACTAAACACTTGCTGCAATGTAGTGTCACCTATTATAATTTGCCAAATAAAATATCATATTGTAATCTGCCCAATGTTTAAGAAAATCAAATTCCATCAATCTATCAAATATTATGTACATAGTCCATAAGTTTTAGATTAAGCTGCCCGTTATGCCCTGGCATGTCAGTGGCTCTCCTTGCACTTCTATGTAAATCTCTATGTAAAATTGCATGAAATAAAAATTATTATTATTAGGTCACCCTTTTAGTGGTGCATGTAGGTGGGAAATTCTTGCAGCTGCAGTTATTTGGAAATCTGTCCAAAAGCCACTTGTGAGCCTGAGAGGAGTAATCTCGGGTGTCGGTGTCAACAGCGCTTGCCAGAGGGGCAGCTTACAAGGAGGCAGTCCAAAGACAAATTTCTACATGGTCCTTCGAAACCGAGAGGTGGAATAGCTAGTTTAGGAGACAGATTAGTCTTAACTTAGCTAGGCCACAGTTAATGTACCAGGCATTATCAAAGTTAGGTTAAGTTAGCACACCTAGGCCCAGAGACTTACACAAGGTAAGCTAGGCTAGGCTAACTACTCAGAAGTACTATTTACAGTAATTTACAGGCAGGCCAGGGTAGGCTAGTTAAGCTTGTGAGTTTAATTATTTACAGTGATTACAAGTAAGCCAAGGTAGGAAACTTGTATATTTAATTCTTACAGTAAATTTGCAAGGTAGCCACAGTTAGGTGCAATATTTACAACAGTTATACCAGCTAGGTCAGATTTAACCTAGTTAACATTAACATTGAATTGCAAAGCTAGATTTAGGCAATAGTTGCACACTAATTTCAACAGTTATGTAAAGTTAGGCTAGGATTTACCTTCTCCAACTAACTACACAGTTAAACAGGCTAGGCTCAGTTAGGCCAAAGCTGAACACACAGCATTATTTACTTACAGTTTCATAAGTTGAATTACTGAATTTATTTGTGTTAACCAAATGAATTTAATTTGCAAAGACTGCATAATTTTACTGTGTGAATTTTATTATCTTTGACTCATTTTAATTTGTGATTTGCACAGAGGCTAGCTTAAGTCCTGTAACTATTTACTGATGTGTACAGGAAATTGCTAGGTTAAGCTTTCATAACAATAACATACAGTACAGTTGGGTTGAGGGCTAACAGTGTACATTTAATTCTGAGTCAAGTCAGTGATCGTGTTACTGGCGGAGTGGCGGCAGCAAGTTTGTTGCTCCTGTATTTTATTTCCATCAGAGGTTCCTAGCAACGCTGTGATGGCTAGCAAGGACCCACATAACACTAAGATATGTGGACACCCAGAATGATATAACTCAACTGCAAAAATCACCCAAAATACGCTATACAACCTACTGAAGACTTGTGTTACTGCCATCTACCCGCTGCCAGGCAAAGGAAAATTTCAACATCTGCACACTACCCAGTATCTACATTTCATCTGACACAACTGTAAATGGCCAGGGGACAGGGCAGCAAAGAAGGTCCAGTAACCAACCAAGGACTCCCAGCAACACAAGTGAGAGAAGCATACTACACATAAAATTCTCCTGCCAGCCAGGACACAACCCTCACCACCCAGTGCCATCACCACAACACTCGCCTGTCAACAACAAATATGGCCACTGCCACAAGAAACCAAGATAATTCCTTCTCTGAATTGGAGGACTTTGTATATATATAAGTGGTAGGGGTGGGTGATGCAAGAATGGTAGGGTAAGAGTGGGATGGGATAGGGAAGGGTGGGGTGTTGTGGGGTTGGTAGGGATATACCTCTGATATATCTTCGAAATAGCCGAACTCATCAGGAAGCAAAGTCAAAAATCAGCATGTTAACTCAGGAAATGGATAAACTTAAAAGTCCAATGATACGTTAACCTGGGAAATTAAGGACTTGGAGCCACCAACACAGTGCATGGACAGGATTACAGCCTAGAAAATAATCAGACAGCACTGGACCAACTAACCATCACCCACACCCAGTCAGAGGACTCCATCACCCGCCTGGAAGAACAAGTTACCCACCTGACCACCGACATCAAGAATGAAAGAGAAAGAGTGGACTTACAACTTACAGATGTTATGAACAATTTCCAAGATCACTTCGACCAACAACAATTATCTGACTCAGTTGTAGTGAACAGCAAACATCTTCCAGCAACTATAACTCAGGAAACATGTAAACAAACCACCTTGCAACTCCTCCAAGACCATCTTCATCTCAACATACCAAGTGATGTCATAAAAGAGTGTAAAGTGATAGGATACCAACCTAGAAAAATCAGTAATACTAAAATTCAACTGTAGCTCTCAAAGAAATAATCTTCTAAATACTGCTATTACCATGAAAAGTGAGATGTATGTAAATGAATGCCTGACCAAACTGCGGCAAAATCTCCTTTATAGACTAAGAAAGTTACAAAATGATAGGAAAATTCACCAGTGCTTTGCAAGAAATGGAAAAATTGCTGTTAAAAAAGAGCCAACAGGAAGGAGATATACTATTTCTACTGAACACGAGCTGAAAAAGTTCCTCAGAGATTCCGGCCTCACTGAACTGGAATAATGCAGTTTGTACCCACTTTCCGCGATCAGTGTTATTAAAACTAATTCTTTATCAGTTTAATCTCTACAAACCCTAGTTATTCACTTCAATTGACAATCTGACAGCAGTAAATTGTCAAGGAGGAGGAGGAGGAGGTGTTGATTCACCGGGAATACTCCCGGCCCGGGTCTTTACCAGATGGCGACCCGCCCGGCTCCCGGTGAGGAGTGTCAGAGACCTATGTCTCCCATGGTGAGGATACCCCTCATCGGCGGGACACTGGCCCCAGGCCTAGCCACATTCCCCACCAGCACGAGGCATGGAGGTAGATAGATGCTAGGCCTCTCTGGTCTGTCACCTTCCCTAACGGAAGGGGCAGGCTTACGAGCTGCAGATGGTAGCAAACTCCAGCCTTGGCACCTACCCTGCCCTAGAAGGGCTGGGCATGGTGAGCGACCCCCTCAAAAATTGTCAAAGTTAACTTAGTGCTATACTTTAAAACTTTTTTTTTTATTGTACTGTATTGTGCAGTATTTACCTTATTACTGCCTTATTTTTTGCAGTATTTACCTTATTACTGCCTTATTTTTTGCAGTATTTACCTTATTACTGCCTTATTTTTTTTGCCAATTTTATACACTTTTAACATTCTTACATTTTTTATTAACTATTATTTCAATTTAAATTTCTTATTATCATTATTGCCCTATTCGTTATTTTTTTATACTTCATTGTCCAATCTTATTTTATACTTTTACTTTTATTAACCTACTATTGCCAAATATCCAAGCTTTTATAGTCAGCAACAACTCTACCTCATAGTCTACATTTTTAGATCAACAAATCTTTCTTAATTATTTCAATTACTTTACTATATATTTGAAATTCACCACATCATTTTGGTAAATTGTGTGACTTATTTTGTATTCTTGTATAAAAACAACTACCTCATTGTATATGTGACTTATTTTATATTTCTTGTATTAGAAGCAACTACCAACAGACTACCTCACCAACACCTACCCTAATACACTATTCCTAGCTCCTACCAACCCAACTGAAGTCTCACTCATAATCAACACCCTTAAAAACAAGGCAGGAGACATAAACAGCTTACCACCTTTATGTACAAAAAGCTTCACAGGTACTGTCACCAATTATAGCAACACTATTCAATAAATCCATTGAATCTTCTACCTTCCCATCAATTCTCAAAATAGCTAGGGTCACCCCAATCCACAAAGGAGGTGATCAAACAGACTTGAATAATTATAGACCAATTTCTAATTTACCACTGCTTTCTAAAATCTTCGAAAAATTAATTCATAGACAGATCTATTCCTACCTCGTCTCACACAATGTTCTCAACCCCTGTCAATTTGGTTTCAGGACCAACAAGAGCACAAACGATGCTATTATACACATGCTAGAGTTAATATACACCACACTTGAGAAGAAAGAAGTCCCACTGGGAATCTTCATTGATCTACGCAAAGCTTTTGATACAGTCGACCATGATTTACTGCTCACAAAATAAGCACACTATGGTATAAGGGGCACCCACTCAACTACCTAAAGTCATACCTTAACAACAGAAGCCAATACGTGTACACAAATGGAGCGAACTCTTCGACACAAGGAAGTGTCCTGTGGCCACTCCTATTCCTCATTTACATAAATGACCTACCGAATGCATCACAACTACTCAAACCCATATTATTTGCAGATGCAGATGACACTACATATGTCTTCTCTCACCCAAATCCAGTCATACTGGCCAACACTGTTAATGCCGAATTACAGAAATTATCTACATGGATGACGACTAACAAGCTTACCTCAATACTGACAAGACCTACTTCATACAGTTTGGAAACAAAGCCACAAATGTTCCACTTAACATAACGCTCAATGGTTCACCCATCACAAGACTCAGAGGGAAAATTCCTAGGAATCCACCTTGACAGTAGCCTTAAATTCCAAACACACATACAACAAATTTCCAAGAAAATCTCAAAGACAGTAGGCATATTATCAAAGATACGCTATTATGTGCCTCAATCAGCTCTCCTTGCACTATATCATTCACTTATCTACCCTTATCTCACCTATGGAATCTGTGCATGGGGATCAACAACATTAAATCACCTCAGATCACTCATAACCCAGCAAAAGGCTGCAGTCAGAATGATAACAAATTCCCACTCTAGACAGCATACTCCACCAATATTCAAAAGCCTAAAACTACTCACCATAAAGAACATTCACACTTATTCTTGTGCCTACTACATACATAAAACTCTACACTCTAATGTAAACCCTCCGCTCAAAATTCTCCTCACCAACTTTAATAGGACCCATGACCACAACACAAGACACAGATCACTTTTTGATATACCCCGAGTCCATATCAACCTATGTAAAAATTCTATGCACATAAAGGGCCCCTGAATCTGGAATTCATTATCAGTAAATACTAAGATAACCTTGTTTGAAAATCAATTTAAGACTCTTCTCAAAAACCACCTACTCACCCTAAACTAAATACTCATTTTATAAATTACTTTAAAAAATGCTCTATGTTATTTTCCTTAAGATAATCTCAATTTTATATTACCATCCTCCTAAACACTTGTTACAATGTAATATCATCATATTGTAATTTTAACAGTGTAATATCATCATATTGTAATTTTAACAGTGTAATATCATCATATTGTAATTTGATATCAAATATATAACTAGAAAAATCTCAATCAATTTCTCTAATATTATGTACATAGTCTATAAGTCATTAGATTAAGCTGCCCCTAATGCCATGGCATGTCAGTGGCTCTCCTTGCACTTCAGTTTATGATTGTAACTACAAATATCTATGTAAAATTGCAATGAAATAAAATTTACTTTACTATATGTAAAGAAAGTTGTTAAGCTTGGGGACTCACTTATTCTTACTTAATACCGTATTGTGCTGTGGGGTGGGCTAATTAAAGTACAAATTAGTGATGCACTCTTAACTAAACCACAACAATGATGAGTGAAACTCAGAAAGAAAGTGCCCTATCTCTAAGTCAGCTAAAGCGGTCTATGAGCGCCCACAAGAGACGCTTAATCAAGTCATGTAGGGAGGGCCAAGATATCAGACAAAATGCAGATGTAGATTGTGAAGATCTAGAAAAGTGTTTAGAGGTTTTACAGGAAAAGCTAGAGGCCTTTGAGACAGCCCATCTACGTTATGAGGCAGGAGCCCATGCAGCAGATGAGTCTGAGGATATTGTTGCGGCAATTCAGAAGGAATATGATGACCATGAGGCTGAATGTAAAGCGGAGATGAAACTTTGCAAACAGTTGATGAAAAGATTAAAGGCCGAGGTGGTTCGGGCAGCAAGAAATTTTCCAATGGACACAGGTAACCACAATCATGCTAATATGTTGCCCTGATTACCCCAGTTGAATTTACCAATGTTTGACGGAACCTTGAAAGAGTACAATGCTTTCTGGGATCAGTTTAAAGCCCAGATAGATGACAGGGATGATTTGTCGAATGCCACCAAATTACAGTATTTATGTTCACAGCTCAAGGGTAAAGCCCTGGACTTGGTCCGGCATTACCAAACCACTGATATTAATTATCAACATGCCAAAGATCAGCTTAAGGATACGTTTGGCAACACAGAGGATATAAAAACTGCTATATTTTATCGATTGGCTGATCTTAAGGTTTGCCATCATGACCATCAGAGCGTAGAGAAGTTCCGCATCGAAGTCATGAGTTTGACAAATAGTCTCAAAGATTTTCATGATTGGGGTGGATCGGAATGGATGGTCAGTCGGTTGATTCAGAGAAAATTAGCTATTACTATAGTGCACGAGTTACACTTAATATACCGGACTAGCTGGTTTACAATACAGCAAATTATTGAGGGGTTGGGAGAGCTCGTTTCTCATTTGAGTATAGGTGAGAGAGAAGAGTCGCCACCATCATCACATAAGCAAACAGTTAGTTACTCAGAAAACTTGGGAGATCAATTTAAAGCTCATAAAGCTAACGTTGGGGTGTACTATGGCAAAGAAGTGTCTAAGACAAGGACCTCTAAGCAGACCATCAGAGACACTCGTACCAGAATATGCGTGTTCTGCGAAGGCGAACACACTAGCACGAAGGCTGGGTCACCATTTGGAGAAGACCCGGGCCGGACATACCGGCGAACCTACAAGAAGAACTAGCACGAGTTGCTCTCGGTATACAACACTGAGCAGTAGGCAGCAGAGACTAAAGGAGTTGCAGCTATGCTTAAGGTGCTGTGGGGGACATGAGGCAGAAGATTGCCAGTCACATCTTTGGGAGTGCTATAACTGCATGGATAAGAAAAGGTAACCATTTGGCTGTTTGCTGTTTGTTTGACAAGTGCTATAGGCTTTAGACGATGGCTTAACATCGTCAGTATAATTCAAAGTTAATTATGTTAAATATAAATGAGATAAAAAAAGGTGGTGTTAGGTTTTGTGGTATTACTATGTATTGCATTATGATCATATAATGTTCATTGGCAAGCAGATTTGGTTATGAGGCTAAGATAATCTTGTTGTTGTAATATTTTATCAATCATGTAAAATTTTGTGTAATAAATGTTATGCTTTATTATATGTTGTAACTATAAAGGTACAATTACCTACAGTTGGTGAGGTGTGGTGGAGGTCCCTTTTTAAGTAATATATATATGATTGGCCGAGGTTATGGATATAAAGCATAATTGTTTGTGCAGTCATAACGGAAAACATCGTGGAGTTTCAAATTAACATAAGCATAGTGATTATGGCCAAGAGAGCAAATATGTCTTGGGTGAAACGTGATTAAGTTGTGGTTGAAATATTGTGGTTATGGAGATTCCTTTTGTAGGTATATGTATAGGCAAAATTGTTTAAAGGTACTTGTATGCATTGTATCTAAAGCAAAAAAATTTGTTAAGTGGGTATTTATTTTAGATGTACGATCAATACCAAGAAGGTGGGGGTATTCATTTCAAGGTTGATGAATATTGACAGTACATTTGATTATGGTTAGGGTGGAGATTGGGTTTAAGCCTTATAGTATATGGTTTTTAATTTATTGATAGCAAGTTGCTGCCCGACCACTGTGGTGTGAGGGTGTGCTGAGAGGCGCCTCTGGTGGCCAGTTTTGACAACTTCATTTTCTCAGCAATGGCGGAGCCATACAGAAGGAGAGTAAATACAGTGTGTATTGAGGTGCTCGCTGGAGCCATTTACCCTTCAAATGCAGACGTTCTCTTACCTGCAAACTTTAACACACAGACTGACAGACAGGTTTGTGTAACAAATAAAGGGAAGCAGTGTAAGCTCGTCAAATGTCATCACTAATTACTGGACTGATAAGAAGAGATAAGACTACGGCTCACCCCTCATGAAATGTCACCAGTCATCATTAGTGGAGATCAGATGAGATAAGGCAGCGACACAAATCTTACAATGCTTCAAGGGAACTTTTATTATTATTATTATGCACTACCATTATTATTATTATTATTATTCACTATCATTATTATTATTTTTATGCACTATTATTATTATTATTTGAATACAATTTCAGTACCTAATATTAGTGTCAGAACACAGATTGGCTATGAAATCACAAGAACTACTATAAATTGTGATTATGAGAACATAAAAATTATATAAAATAAAAAAAAAGTGAAAAAAAAAGGTATATTGGCAACGATTCTGCAAGTGGCAGGACTCCTGTTGTAGTCAGGTGAGCATCCAGTGCCAACTTCTCCGCCTCATATCTCGGTAACTACTGACCCAAATTCTTTTTTTTTATCCTATAACACTTAAAAAAATGTGCTCTTTATTTCTATATAATTTTTTTTTTTTTTCAAAATATTCGGGGCACTGGGCGTGCGAACGTAAATATACGTGTGGACCGTTTACGGGTTAATAACATACATGGGTGGAAAATGTCAACTGTCTCACCATTAAATAGTCCAAGTACATCACTTTAACATATAAAATGACAATAACATTGTTGGCAAGAGCAAACTTTAAAAATTCCTTCAACGATAAAAAGTTTTGGTGGAGAAAGTGATATTTGCAAGCATAAAATTCAGCATGTAAATCATCACCTTAACATATAAACAATACCAGTGTCTGCAAGATGCAACTTCATCACCTTAACATATAAACAATACCAGTGTCTGCAAGATGCAACTTCATCACCTTAAGATATGAACAATACCAGTGTCTGCAAGATGCAACTTCATCACCTTAACATATGAACAATACCAGTGTCTGCAAGATGCAACTTCATCACCTTAACATATGAACAATACCAGTGTCTGCAAGATGCAACTTCATCACCTTAACATATGAACAATACCAGTGTCTGCAAGATGCAACTTAAAATGTTGCTGCTACCACAACAAAAAAGTGTGGGTGGAAAAAGTCAAAATTCTAGACATAAAATACACTAAGTACATCACTTGAGCAGTAAAATAAATTGTCATTACAATTGTCTACAAGACAAAACTTAATTTGTTGCAAACCTTCATAAAATGATTTGTGGAGAATATATTAGCTTCCAGGTGAAAATAATAACAGCCTGGCTGATCAAACATTCATCCAAGAAGCCAGAATTATTTAATTTTTGAGGAAACACTAAACCTGTAAAGGTATACAATGCCTAGGAAATGGGACTCATTCTGCTTTGACACAAAAACAAAAAAATAATGTAACTCAAAAATATAGTTTACCTCATGATTAATTATTATATTCAAGAGCAAGTGCTACATCAGTATGGGTCATACAGCCCCTGGAAAATATGAGGGGGTGGAGGGTATTCATATCTGACCCAAGGAAGGTGAGGGATAACTAACTCCTTGGATTAAGAGCATATTACCAGCATCAAGGCAATCATTCTTAAAAGTAATTTTATAATGAATGAACTCTCATGTGTTGTATTAGATTTGATCTTCATGAAAAGTCTTTTAGACATTCAGAACACTGATATGTTTTTTTCTTGAGAATGAACTCTCATATGTTTTATTAGGGATGACTTATGTTTAAAGTCTTTTAGACATTCAGAACACTGATATGTTTTTTCTTGTGAATGAACTCTAATGTGTTTTATCAGATTTGATCTATCTGAAAAGTCTTTTAGACATTCAGAACACTGATATGGTTTTTCTTGTGAATGAACTCTAATGTGTTTTATCAGATTTGATCTATCTGAAAAGTCTTTTAGACATTCAGAACACTGATATGGTTTTTCTTGTGAATGAACTCTCATATGTTGTATTAGGGATGACCTATGATTAAAGTCTTTTAGACATTCAGAACACTGATATGGTTTTTCTTGTGAATGAACTCTCATGTGTTTTATCAGATTTGATTTAACTGAAAAGTCTTTTAGACATTCAGAACACTGATATGGTTTTTCTTGTGAATGAACTCTCATGTGTTGTATTAGACTTGATCTCAGTGAAAAGTCTTTTAGACATTCAGAACACTGATTTGGTTTTTCTTGAGAATGAACTCTCATGTGTTGTATTAGGGATGACCTATGTTTAAAGTCTTTTAGACATTCAGAACACTGATATGGTTTTTCTTGTGAATGAACTCTCATGTGTTTTATCAGATTTGATTTAACTGAAAAGTCTTTTAGACATTCAGAACACGGATATGGTTTTTCTTGTGAATGAACTCTCATGTGTTTTATCAGATTTGATTTAACTGAAAAGTCTTTTAGACATTCAGAACACTGATATGGTTTTTCTTGTGTATGAACTCTCATGTGTTGTATTAGCTGTGATCTCTGTGAAAAGTCTTTTAGACATTCAGAACACTGATATGGTTTTTCTTGTGTATGAACTCTCATGTGTCGTATTAGGGATGATCTGTGTTGAAAGTCTTTTAGACATTCAGAACACTGATATGGTTTTTCTTGAGAATGAACTCTCATGTGTTGTATTAGGGATGACCTATGTTTAAAGTCTTTTAGACATTCAGAACACTGATATGGTTTTTCTTGTGTGTGAACGCTCATGTGTTGTATTAGATGTGATATCCGTGAAAAGTCTTTTAGACATTCAGAACACTGATAGGGTTTTTCTTGTGTATGAACACTCATGTGTTGTATTAGATGTGATCTCCGTGAAAAGTCTTTTAGACATTCAGAACACTGATATGGTTTTTCTCGTGTATGAACTCTCATGTGTTGTATTAGATGAGATCTCCATGAAAAGTCTTTTAGACATTCAGAACACTGATATGTTTGTTTCCTTGAAGGAACTTTAATGTATTGCATCTTATTGTTTGTCATAAAAGTCATTTAAGTCCTTAACACCTTCACTATTGTGACTCCCAAAATTAAAAGTGCTGAGTGTCACAAATTTTAAAATGGAAAAGAATGTTTTTCTAAAGTTATGACAACACAAATGCAACATCTGATGGAAAACTAAGAGAATTATTCAGGCACAACTATATGCATCAGCAATTTGGCCTATTTTACATCCTAATTTAGCCTATTTCAACAATTAAGTTGATCCAGTTCCTAGCCAACATGCCTACTGGTCTATCAGTTATGCACAGTAAACCAACCATTCAATTATTTTAAGATAATTTGACTAATTTCACAAATTCAAAAATTCTAATTTAAAACAGAGTTCAAAATAAAGAGAGGGTAACTTCCCCAAGCAGCTGGATCTGTTAGACAGAAATTATTGGAGAAACCAGAAGTCAGAACCGTGCAGTGACAAAGTCTGGAGATGACCAAGAACATGAAGCCTCCATGTTGTCTCAGACTCTCTCTTCAGGTTGAAACACTGCCTCTGAAACACAAATATGTATTAGAATAGTAGTGGTTATGTTATGTTAGGTAGGTGACTTTACTAACACGTGAGGAGAGAGTAATGATCAGAATGAACTAGAGGTGGTGGACTCTATTATGATAATAGTTGAGTATAGATTAGTGATGATCCTGGATAAACATTAATAATACAGTAGAGAACACATTAATGAAGATGCTGAAAACACTAAATATTCCAGCCACTAAAACAACTGCCTCAGTTCAATAAGTCCCCTGTGGCTTCTCCTATATACGTACAGTGGACCCCCGAGTAACGAGCACCCCGGAAATCGTACAATTATGTAAGTATAATATTGTAAGTGCTTTTGTAAGTGTATTTTGGGGGTCTGAAATGGACTAACCTACTTGACATTATTTCTTAATGGAGTAAATTCTTCGATAATGGCTTCTGGAATGAATTTTGCTCGTACTCGGGGGTCCACTGTACTTCCAGTTTGAAACCAACCAAAATCCTGTCCTTTTCACTAGTAAGTCTTCCATTCAGTTATAATTAACACCAAGAAACAACCAATAAAACCATGCAAACTTTAGAAATTCACTAGAAAGTTGCTATATTAAACCAAACACAAGGTCAGTGGTTTACTTTTTCACATACACACTCACTGTCCTGACACAGTCTCTCACCTCAGGTACACTGTGCGCACTGTCCTGACTTACTCTCTCACATCAGGTACACTGTGCACACTGTCCTGACTTACTCTCTCACCTCAGGTACACTGTGCACACTGTAATGACTTACTCTCTCACCTCAGGTACACTGTGCACACTGTCCTGACTCATTCTCTCACCTTAAATACCTTTGAAGAGTTTTGAAAGTTTCTCTACTCTCTGAGCCCAGCCATGGATCAGGCTCATCTGGTGCTTCCATGGTCAACCAGGCTGTTACTGGTGTTGCTGCCCCACATATCCATCACAGCCTGGTTGATCTGGCACCTGGTGAAGATACTTGTCCAGTTTCCTCTTGAAGGCCTCTACACTTGTTCCAGCCGTATTTTGGATATCTTCTGGTAAGATGTTGAATAGTCTGGGACCCCAGATGTTGATACAGTGCTCCCTTATTGTCCCCACCACACCCCTGCTCCTCACTGGGTTTATTTTACACTTCCTCCCATATCTTTCACTCCAGTACTATGTTGTTATGTTGGGACCAGGCCTTCGAGTACTTTCTAGGTACAGTGCACCCTCGGTTTTTGTTGAAAATTCTTTCCAGAATGCTGTTTGAGTGCTGTTACCGAACGAATTTGTTCCCATAAGGACAAATGTAAATTAGATTAGTCATTTCAGACCCCCAAAAATACAGTGGTACCTTGGTTAGCGATGGCGTCGGATACCGATAAAATCGGTTAGCGATACACTTTTACATCAAAATATTGACTCAGTTTACGATGATCCGTTCGGTTTAAGATATTCGTCCTGAACGCGTCCGCATGTCCCAGCTGTGCAGGCACTCCAGGGAGCGTCAGTGTGCTATTGTTTACAAGCGAGAGAGACCACCACCCACTCCACCCACGCATTCATACCAGTATATTGTCATTATTCCAGTTTTTAGTCCTTGCAACTGCTAAATAAGCTACCATGGGTCCAAAGAAAGCTCCTAGTGCCAGCCCTGTGGTAAAGAGACTCAGAAATACAGTAGAACTGAAGAAGGAATTGTGGAACTGGGCAAGTCCATGGGGTTGGAGGTGAGTGGTGAGGATGTGGAAGAGTTGGTGGAGGAGCACATTGTAGAGCTAACCACTGAAGATCTGCAAGAGCTTCAACAGCAACAGCAACAAGAGACCACAGGTCAGGACAATGGTTCAGAAGAGGAGGTGGAACAGAGATGGCAGAAGGTGCCTTCTTCAGTGATTAAGGATATTTGTGGAATGTGGAGCAGGGTGCAAGGATGAATATCACCCTAACCATGCTGTTGCAGGCCGTGCTGGCAACCTGTACAATGACACTGGTGTCCCATTTCAGGGATGCTTTAAAGAATCGCCAGACACAGAGCTCCCTGGACAGATTTTTTGTTAGAGAGGGGTCCAGTGACTCTCAACCTGGTCCTAGTGGCATTAAAAGAAAAAGGCCAGTAACCCCAGAAAAGAACTTGGTACCTGCAGTGTTAATGGAAGGATTCCCTTCCAAACACTGCATACTA
>WNWK01026554.1:0-27246 GCA_009830355.1 Cherax destructor | reverse complement strand
AACCCGTTGGCTAATCTTTTCAACATATCACTGCAAACTGGCATGGTGCCAAATAAGTGGAAATGGCAAATGTAATACCTATTTTCAAAGCAGGTGACAGGTCCTTAGCTTCAAACTATAGACCAATAAGCCTAACCTCCATAGTGGGAAAATTTATGGAATCAATAATTGCCGAGGCAATTCGCAGCCATCTTGAAAAGCATAAATTAATCAACGAATCTCAGCACGGTTTTACAAAAGAGCGTTCCTCCCTTACAAATTTAATAACTTTTTTCACTAAGGTGTTTGAGGAGGTAGATCATGGTAATGAATATGATATTGTGTATATGGACTTCAGTAAGGCTTTTGATAGAGTCCCACATCAGAGACTATTGAGGAAAATTAAGGCACACGGAATAGGAGGAGAAATTTTTCCTGGATAGAGGCATGGTTGACAAATAGGCAGCAGAGTTTGCATAAATGGGGAGAAATCAGAGTGGGAAGTGTCACAAGCGGTGTTCCACAGGGGTCAGTATTGGGCCCTTGTTGTTCACAATCTACATAAACGACATAGAGGAGGAATAAATAGCGACATAAGCAAGTTTGCCGATGACACCAAAATAGGCCGTCCAATTCATTCAAATGAGGACATTAGAGCACTCCAGGAAGATTTGAATAGACTGATGCAGTGGTCGGAGAAGTGGCAGATGCAGTTTAATATAGATAAATGCAAAGTTCTAAATATTGGACAGGACAATAACCATGCCACATATAAACTAAATAATGTAGATCTTAATACTACTGATTGCGAAAAGGATTTAGGAGTTCTAGTTAGCAGTAATCTAAAACCAAGACAGCAGTGCATAAGTGTTCGCAATAAAGCGAACAGAATCCTGGCTTCATATCAAGAAGCATAAATAATAGGAGTCCTCAGGTTGTTCTTCAACTCTATATATCCTTGGTTAGGCCTCATCTAGATTATGCTGCACAGTTTTGGTCACCGTATTACAGAATGGATATAAATGCTCTGGAAAACGTACAAAGGAGGATGACTAAGTTGATTCCATGTATCAGAAATCTTC
This sequence comes from Cherax destructor, assembly GCA_009830355.1. NCBI lineage: Eukaryota > Metazoa > Arthropoda > Malacostraca > Decapoda > Parastacidae > Cherax > Cherax destructor. Next base: position 26,185 of record WNWK01026554.1, on the reverse strand, counting down.
CTATGAGGATAGACTGAGGGCCCTGAATCTGCACTCTCTAGAAAGGCGTAGAATTAGGGGGATATGATTGAGGTGTATAAATGGAAAACAGGAATAAATAAAGGTGATGTAAATAGCGTGCTAAAAATATCTAGTATTGACAGGACTCGCAGCAATGGCTTTAAGTTGGATAAATTCAGATTCAGGAAGGATATAGGAAAGCATTGGTTTGGTAATAGAGTTGTCGATGAGTGGAACAAACCCGAGTACAGTTATAGAGGCTAAAACGTTGTGTAGTTTTAAAAATAGGCTAGATAAATATATGAATGGGTGCGGGTGGGTGTGAGTTGGACCTGACTAGTTTGTGCTACTAGGTCAGATGCCGTGCTCCTTCCTTAAGTGAATGTAACCTGACCTGGATGGGTCGGGGCATTGGCTTAAGCCTTTGGGAGATTTGGACCTGCCTCGCATGGGCCAGTAGGCCTGCTGCAGTGTTCCTTCATTCTTATGTTCTTATGTTCTTAACATACCTTTCACTCTCCTAGAGCTGGAGTCCACGCTTTCCACTTTCCAGTCATCGGCAGCTGTGCCTGATGATATTCATATTAGTATGCTACAACATCTGCATTCTACAGCCCTTACAGTCCTTTTGCGTCTTTTCAATCTTATTTGGACGCGAGGGGTTCTTCCTCAACAATGGAAATCTGCCATTGTACTACCTTTTCGCAAACCAGGCACCTCGGGGCTTGATACCTCTCACTATCGTCCCATTGCTCTGACCAGTGTAGTCTGTAAGGTGATGGAACGATTGGTGAATAGACGTTTGATATGGTATTTGGAGACTCACAAGAGTCTTTCTCCTCACCAATACGGCTTTCGCAAAGGCCGCTCTACTTTGGACCCTTTGCTCCATTTAGATATGTATGTGTGAAATGCCTTTGCTAACAAACACTGTGTCCTAGCAGTCTTTTTTGATCATGAGAAAGTATTTGACACCACTTGGAGGTATAACATTTTAGCCCAAGCCCACTCCTTAGGCCTCCTCCTTCCTTGCTGTTTTATTATCTGACAGACATTTTCGTGTCCGTGTTGGCGCCTCGCTTTCCCTAAAATTTGTTCAGGCCGAGTGAGTCCCACAAGGTTGTGTCCTTAGCACTACTCTTATTCTCTTGGAACTAAATGACCTACCTTCCGTTCTTCCAACGCATATTTGGTCGTCACTTTATGTGGATGACTTCGCTATAGCTTACGCAGGCGCTGACTGTCGCCTGGTAGCAGCCTCCCTTCAGGATGCGATTGACCGAGTTTCCCATTGGGCCACTTCTCTTGGATTTAAATTTTCTAGTACGAAAACCCATTTCATTACCTTCACTAGACGTCCTCTTGTCCCAGATGTTCCATTGTATTTACACGGCTCACGTATCCCAGAATGTGATACGGTCAAGTTTCTTGGCCTTTTCTTTGATCACCGGTTGACATGGAAACCTCACATTTCCTTCTTGAAGGCAGCTTGCCACGGTAAGCTGAATCTCCTTAAAATTCTTGTGCATCGGTCATGGGAAGCAGACCGCTGGACTCTCCTCCGTTTTCATTCCACCCTAGTCTTGTCCAAGCTGGATTATGGCGACCAAGTCTATTCTATGGCTTCTACAACTCTTTCTAAGTTAGATCCTCTTCATCTTCAGGGTCTACGTTTATGCTTTGGTGCCTTTCGTTCATCCCCTGTTGAAAGCCTCTATGCTGAGGCGAATGTTCCTTCTTTAGCTGATCGTCGTAATGCTCATTGTCTTCATTACTTTGTCCGCTCTCATGACCTTGTTCCTTCTATGTATAGGTTGGTCTCAGACGTTAGTAGAAGCCCATTATTAGTTCAGCACCCTTGCTTTCTCCAACCGTTTTCTCTTCATCTTCACTCACTCCCGTCTTCTCTCCAGTTGCCTCCCTTGTATGTTCATTTAGCATCTGCCTTTTCCCTTCCTTCTTGGTTCCGACGATTCGTGTCTATTCTTCCCTACTGCCGTGCGCCAAAGCTCTCCTACCTACGACTACTTCTCGCTGTCTTTTTCTCAATCACTTCCGGTCGCATGCTCATGCCGTCGTTGATTATACAGATGTTTCTAAATCTTCTGACGGTGTTGGGTTCGCGGTGGTGTTCCCTGACGATGTTGTCCGAGATCATTTGTTGGATTCAGCTAGTATTTTTACTGCCGAGTTGTATGCCATCCTCATAGCACTTCTCTGTATTACATATATGTCTCCTTCGACGTTTGTGATAATTTCAGATTCCCTCAGCGCTTTACAAGCCATTAAACAATTTGATTACTCTCATCCATTGGTCCTTCGTATTCAACTATGGTTGCGCTGTGTGGCTAGCAAAAACAAAGACGTCGTTTTCTGTTGGGTCCCTGGACACGTTGATGTGCAGGGCAATGAACAAGTGGATGCTGTTGCACGGTCAGTGGTACGTGATCTTCCGGTTTCCTATGGAGGTACTCCGTTCAGGGATTATTTTACAGTCATCTCTGCCCGTCTTCGCGGCAGTTGGGAACAATGGTGATCGGTCATGTACCATAAATTGCACTATTAAATCGCTTTTAGGTTTGTGGCCATCTTCTTACCACCGTTGCCGTACTTGGAAGACTGCGCTCTCCCGTCTCCGCATTGGTCATACCCACCTTACTCATGGGTATCTCATGGAACGACACCCTATTCCTCTCTGTGAGGTTTGTCAGGTCCTTATTTCAGTTCTTCACTTTCTTGTAGATCGCCCGGTTTACCAGCGAGCTCTCAGGATTTACCTCCACCGAGGCCGCCGCCCTGCCACTCTTACCTTACCTTCCCTTCTTGCAGAAGGTCCTGCCTTTGACTTACCATCACTTTTTTACTTTTTGTCAGGAACTGCTTTACTATACGAACTTTGACACACAGCCCTTAGCGTCCCTTCCACCCCTTTTCTCCCCTCAACTCTGATCCCCTCTCTACCTAGCTCTTTATAGCACCGGCTCTATTTTCTGCCCCTCAGCGCTGCATGACCCTTGTCAGTTTAAAGCTTTCTTTGATTATAATAATAATTCAGATAAAATATAGGAAAGCACTGGTTTGGTAATAGAGTTGTGGATGAGTGGAACAAACTCCTGAGTACCGTCATAGAAGCTAAAACCTTGAGTAGTTTTAAAAATAGGTTAGATCAAATAGAGCTTGATCATGCAGAATGTGAAAGGGACTTGGGAGTCATTGTAAGCAAAAATCTAAAGCCAGGACAGCAGTGCCTAGGTGTGCGCGGTGGGGCTAGCAGATTACTGGGATTTATTTCAAGAGGTGTGAGCAACAGGGGTCCAAGAGTTATTTTGCAGCTCTGTACATCACTAGTGGGACCTCATTTGGATTATGCAGCTCAGTTTTGGTCTCCTTACTACAGGATGGATAAATATTCATTGGAGAACATACAAAGAAGAATGACTAAAATGATTTACAGTATAAGAAATCTCCCGTATGAAAATAGACTTAGAGCGTTGAATCTCCACTCTCTGGAGAGACGTAGAATGAAAGGAGATATTTCGAACAGAGTTGTAGATGCGTGGAACAATCTTCCGAGTAGGGTGATAGAGGCTAGGACCTTGGGTGGCTTTAAAAAGAGGTTGGACAAATATATGAGTGGGAGGGGCTGGATTTGATTGGTGTCGTGAGTACGGGAGTAAATTCTTAGGTAGTGGTGGTTTTGAGAAAGACCTGCCTTGTATGGGCCAGTAGGCCTTCTGCAGTGTTCCTCCGTTCTTATGTTCTAATGAGTGGGTGTGAGTGGGTGTGAGTTGGACGTGCCTCGCATGGGACAGTAGGCCTGGAACAGTGCTCCTTCTTTCTTATGTTCTTATATTTGAAAACGTTTCGGTCCTGGGACCTTGATCACAGAAGTGATTAAGGTTCCAGGACCAAAACGTTTTCTAATAAATGTCCTAGTGTTTGCTCACGTGTCTTTTTAAACCAATTTCTTTGTATTTATTATCAAGGTTCATACCATACATAAATATAATTATCATACAAAGAAACATAACCCAAAAAGTCAGACAAAGTGACTTATTTCCATTGGGATTCTTGTATTTCCATTGGGATCCATGAATTTCCATTGGGATCCATGTATTTCCATTGGGATCCTTGTATTTCCATTGGGTGTCCTTGTATTTCCATTGGGTGTCCTTGTATTTCCATTGGAATCCTTGTATTTCCATTGGGTGTCCTTGTATTTCCAATGGGATCCTTGTATTTCAATTGCGGTCCTTGTATTTACATTGGGGTACTTTTATTTACATTGGGGTACTTTTATTTACATTTAGGTCCGTGTATTTACATTGGGGATCCTTTTATTTAAATTGGTGTCTTCGTATTTCCATTGGGATCTTTGTATTTACACTGGTGTCCTTGTATTTCCATTAGGATCCTTGTTTTTCTATTGGAATCCTTGTATTTCCATTGGGGCCTCTGCATTTCCATTGGGATCCTTGTATTTCCATTAGGATCCTTTTATTTACATTGGAATCCTTGTATTTCCATTGGGATCCTTATATTTCCATTGGGTCTTTGTATTTCCATTGGGATATATGTATTTCCATTGGGATTCTTGTATTTCCATTGGGATCCTTGTATTTCCATTGGGATTCTTGTATTTCCATTGGGATCCTTGTATTTCCATTGGGATTCTTGTATTTCCATTTGGATTCTTGTATTTCCATTGGGATTCTTGTATTTCCATTGGGATCCTTGTATTTCCATTGGGATCCTTGTATTTCCATTGGGTGTCCTTGTATTTCCATTGGGATCCTTGTATTTCCATTGCGGTCCTTGTATTTACATTGGGAGTCCTTGGGTACCTGGGTGTTAGTGGACTGGTGTGGGTCGCATCCTGGGACAAAACTGACCTAATTTGCGGGAAATGCTCAGCATAACAAGGGGCTTTCTATATAGTAGTATGTCATTGATGTCAGCTATGGTCTGTATACCTTGTACATGTACTGGTAGTAAATAAAGATATATTATTATTATTTGCTTACATTCTGTGTTATTTTTCATTATACCTCACAACTGCGCAAACTAACATTTCTTCTTCTAAAACTGACATCACGACGATCACAAACAAATGCCAGGCGCCACTGAGGCTCCTGGTAAATGCTCGAGTTATCGGTAATTTCATCTTCTCTTGCTGAACGAATTTCCACAGACTGCTGCTTAAAATTCATGCAGTTTATACGCTCTCACTGCTGCATGGAGGATCGAGCACCGGTGAGGAAAGAGATGAGGTTGTTTTGACCATCTTAATGTTGTCAGTGAAAATATTCTTTCTCTCAAGTACGTAGTTTACTTGTGGAGGGATCAGTCCCCTTACAGTAAATGGCGTTTTATGAAGTTTTCTCAGTATTTATCTTTTTGATGGAGAATTAGACACATGTGCAACATGTAGCAACATGTGCAACATGTAGCAACATGTGCAACATGTAGCAACATGTGCAGCATGTGCAACATGTAGGCATCTTTATTTGTAGATGTTTCGCCATCCAGTAGCTTTATCATTACATTACAAGGACATAATATGAAGAATTATATACAAAAGATGACGTAATCAGTCCCTCCGTTGGTTAAAAACACCTTAGTCTACGGTGCTCTTCACCAACTCCAAGGTTGTGGGACTGATTACATAAGAACATAAGAATGGAGGAACACTGCAGAAGGCCTACTGGCCCATACAAGACAGGTTCTTATCAAAACCACCACTACCCAAAACTACCCAAGAATTTACTCCCTTACTCACGACACAAATCAAACCCAGCCCCTCCCACTCATATATTTGTACAATCTCTTTTTAAAGCCACCCAAGGTCCTAGCCTCTATCACCCTACTCGGAAGATTGTTCCACGCATCCACAACTCTGAAAATTAAGAAACGTGGAACATTTGGGTATCTTTATAGTAAACGTTTCCACTGGTTGGCGAAACGTTTACATTTACAAAGTGTGACTTTGTAAATGGTCCAAGTCGGACCGAAACGTCGTCGTAAGCTTCTCTCTTTTTTATATGTGCGGGTTGTGTGTGTATTGTTCCAGTCACGGTATTGTGCCTTTTTTGTTATTCCTTGACATCTATGTTTGAATAAATTATCCTACCTATCTTCGTGTCATCGGCGAATTTGTTCATATCACTAGTAATTCCCTCATCAAGGTCATTATTATATATTATAAACAACAACGGGCCCAAGACTGATCCCTGTGGAACGCCACCTGTTACAGATCCCCACTCGGATTTAACCCCATTTATGCACACTCTCTGCTTCCTATTAGTGAGCCATGACTCGATCCATGACAGCACTTTACCCCCAATGCCATGAGCTGCTACTTTCTTTAAAATTCTTTATCGTGATCAACAGCCTCAAAAGCTTTACTGAAGAAGGTTAATAAATTAGATAGGCAGGAATGGCCCCTCGTGAATCCATGCTCAATATCATTAATCAAATTATGGTTATCTAGATGGTTTCTTATAATATCAGCTATAATTGACTCTAGCATTTGCTTACAATTGAGGTCAGGTTTATTGGACGGAAATTTGACGGTAGTGACTTGTCCCCTGCTTTAAAAATAGGAATTACATTGACCATCTTCCACATATCAGACACTACACCTGTTTGAAGAGAAATTAAAAATGTTACTTAATGGTTCACAGAGTTCCATTTTGCATTCCTTAAAGATATATATCTATATCTTTATTTACTACAAGTACATGTACATGGTATACAGGCTTAGCTGACATCAGTGACATACTACTATATAGAAAGTCCCTTGTTATGCTGAGCATTTCGGGCAGATTAGGTCAGTGTCCTAGGATGCGACTCACACCAGTCGACTAACACCCAGGTACCCATTTTACTGATGGGGAACATAGACAACAGGTGTAAAGAAACACGCCCAATGTTTCTGCCCTGGCTGGGAATCGAACCCAGGCCCTAGCCGTGTGAAGCGAGAGCTTTAGCCACCAGACCACCAGAGCCTAATTGTAACTCATGAATAAGGCTACAGAAAGGAAGGAGAGTGATTTCTAGTACGAAAATAACTAATTTACCACTTTCCTAGTAGTATATCATCTTTTATTGTAACTGTTTTTACATAGTTAAGATATTTACCTCTTTTTAACTTTTAAATATAAATAATAATCATCACGAGGACCCCAATGGAAATAAGACTGACTTTTTATTGTGTTATCCCAGGTTCTCTACGCATGTGCTGCTATGTATGATAATTTATGTAACTGTATTTGTGTATACCCGAATAAACTAGGAAATAAAAAGATATCCACGAACAATACCATCAAATTATCAAAAGCAGACGAACCCCTACTCTCACCAACTGAGACAGCAAACAGACTTAATGTTTTCTTCTCCACCATAGGAAAGAATCTAGCGAGTAAAATCCCAAGCTCGAACACTCGTCCAACAGACTACCTCACCAACACCTACCCAGATACACTATTCCTAGCTCCTACCAACTCACTTGAAGTCTCGCTCATAATCAACACCCTTAAAAACAAAGCAGGAGACATAAACAGCTTACCACCCTTTATGTACAAAAAAGCTACACACGTACTGTCACCAATTATAGCAGCATTATTCAATAAATCCATTGAATCTTCTACCTTCCCATCAATTCTCAAAATAGCTAGGGTCACCCCGATCCACAAAGGAGGTGACCAAACTGACTTGAACAATTATAGACCAATCTCAAATTTACCACTGCTTTCTAAAATCTTCGAAAAATTAATTCATAAACAGATCTATTCCTACCTCGTCTCACACAATGTACTAAACCCCTGTCAATTTGGATTCAGGACCAACAAGAGCACAAACGATGCTATAACACACATGTTAGAGTTAATATACACCGCACTTGAGAAGAAAGAAGTTCCGCTGGGAATCTTCATAGACCTACGCAAAGCATTTGATACAGTCGACCATGATTTATTGCTCACAAAATTAGTGCACTATGGTATTAGGGGGCACCCCCTCAACTACCTAAAGTCGTACCTTAGCAACAGAAGTCAGTACGTGTACACAAATGGAGAGAACTCTTCCACACAACAAATTACAGTCGGTGTCCCTCAAGGTAGTGTCCTGGGGCCACTCCTATTCCTCATTTACATAAACGACCTACCGAATGCATCACAACTACTCAAACCCATTTTGTTTGCAGATGACAGAACATATGTCTTCTCTCACCCAAATCCAGTCATACTAGCCAACACAGTTAATGCCGAATTACAGAAAATATCAACATGGATGATGACAAATAAGCTTACTCTCAATACGGACAAGACCTACTTCATTCAGTTTGGAAACAAAGCTGCAAATGTTCCACTTAACATAACACTTAATGGTTCACCCATCACAAGGCTCACAGAGGGAAAATTCCTAGGAATCCAGTAGTCTTAAATTCCAAACACACATACAACAAATTTCCAAGAAAATCTCAAGGACAGTAGGTATATTATCTAAGATACGCTATTATGTGCCTCAACCAGCTCTCATTGCACTATATCATTCTCTTATCTACCCTTATCTCACCTATGGAATCTGTGCATGGGGCTCAACAACATTAAATCACCTTAGACCACTCATAACCCAGCAAAAGGCTGCAGTCAGGATGATAACAAATTCCCACTCTAGACTGCATACTCCACCTATATTCAGAACCTTAAAACTACTCACCATAAAAAATATTCATACCTATTCATGTGCCTTCTACATACATAAAACTCTACATGCTAATATCAACCCTCCGCTCAGAATTCTCCTCAACAACTTTAATAGGTCCCACGACCATGATGTGGGGAATTGTGGGAGATAAGTCTATCTGAGACACCGCCACTTGCAATAAACAAACTCCTAGGGAGATGACCGACTCGTATAATTTTACCGCAGTCATTCCCTTTAAGGTATGTGAGAACTTTACCCACTCCTGGCCGCACCCAAGGGGTACCTTCAATATTCTCACGTTAGCCCACTGCACTCTGGACCAGTATAAATAAATCTGAGTAGATAATATTAATAATTATGGTATGATTAAATTTAAGTGGACTGTATAGGTTATGGGCGACTGATCAAGTAGAAAGAAAGGTAGCGAACACACAATTAAGTTAACATGACAATCACTCACCTAATTAACAGCATGATAGCGGTGCATGGTAGATCATTGACCTAGCTAAAGTACATCTACTGTGCGTAACAATATTATTGGCCAATAACAAAGACGACAGATGAGTACTTAGCTTTAGATGAGGGAGTCACTTCGTTGTTGACGTCCTCCTGCGATCTGGTTCGATCGCGATGGTAAGAGTTGTCCTGTCGAGTCAAGGAAGGTTAATTTCCGTGAACTCTTATACGCCCACGAGACCGGGCGTTAGTTAACATGTGGTTGGTCGGGGTAGCGATTCAGATCCTCTCACTATTCCGACCTTATTACTGTTTATACGTATAACTTTACACACTACGTATATCCTGGCTTAATGCCCCACTAGTTTATACCCATTCACCGTCTCGATACTTGGATTTCGAGTAGATAACTTGCGATATGTTAGTTCATCTCCTCCGCATCCAACATGGCGGTCGGGGTACGGCGTACCCACGCTAGACCCGCTCGGTACAATCACCCCCTGATTATTTACAACTCGGTTTCACTATATTCACCATTTCACAATATTCATCGAATATATTTCAGTCTCTTCTAAGACGAAAGCCCCCCAGCATCAGGGGTTACGACTTTATCCTGTCGTATGGTCGCTTCACTGAGTTCAAATAGGCCTATGACAGCATTACTCGCCGGCGCCACACATTATTTCACAATTACTGCCCTATTACTGGACCTCCTGGACCGATTGTCCCACTTTATACTCGGCGCCCACGTTGATACTCCTCTACATCACGAAAAGGAAGTAATTAAGTCCGATTTGGCGGTCGTCTTCGACAAATTCCGCTCGCCATCACCACCTGGAATCTGGTGGGTAGGCTGGCTGTTCACTCACTCTGCCTCTCTGCCCCTCTCCCCTCTGCCCAGCCTCTTCCCGCTTCCACCCCGCTGGTATGATGGTTCTCTATTTATACCCCCACGAACGTTAAACTCCCAGCGGTACATTAAGGATATCTGTTCATATTGGAAAGTTTATCAATTACAACTTTCGGAAAATACCAATATTTTCCACACATGACACAAGACACAGATCACTATTTGACATACCCCGAGTCCATACTAACCAATGTAAAAATTCTATGCACATAAAGGGCCCCAGAATCTGGAATTCATTACCAGTAAATATTAAGTTAACCTTGTCGGAAAATCAATTCAAGACTCTTCTCAAAAATCACCTACTCACCCTATACTAAATACTCATACTGTAACAAACTTTCAAACCCAATATTAATTTACTTAAGATTATCTCAATTTGATATGTTCATCCTCCTTAACACTTGTTGCAATTTCATATCATCATATTGTCATTTAAAATCTTATAGTATCATCATTTTCTTAATTTGAAATAAAATATATAACTAGAAGAAACTCAATATTTTTTTCTAGTATTGTTATTATACTAGTATAGCATCAACATACTGTAACTTGAAATAAAATATACAACTAGATTAAACTCAACCAATTTCTCTTGTATTGTCTTTGACGATCCATACAAGTAGTTAGACTGTTGGGTTTAGTCCTGACTCTTTCTCTTCTACTTCAGCTCTTCCTCTCACCGGCTATTCTTCTTCTGTCCCCACTTCCCCCTCGCCCCTAGTGGGTCCTTATCTGAGAGTCTGAACTGTATTGTCTTTTAATAGTATGTATAATCATATTATAATTTAAAATAATACAGAACTAGAATTAACTCAATCAATTTCTTTAGCATTAAGTACTTAGTGAATAAGTCTTTAGAATAAACTGCCCCTAATGCCATGGCATGCCAGTGGCTCTCCATTACAGTTTTATAAATGTAACTACCAATAACAGTGTACACTTGTAACATGCATCGAAATAAAAATAATAATATATTATTATTATTATTATTATTAACAAATGTCTATGACTAATCGGCGTCATTACTTTTAAGTTAACTCTTAATTGAATAGATAGAAAACGACTATAAAAATCCCTATAGAAAATGGAGTAATATATTTATATCCATAACATTTCTAGAATCTGTTGCTTATCTGGAATCCAGGAAAACGTTTAAACCGTATTTTTTTTTATTAAGAAAATTCTACCTGGCCAACTATTTTTCTTATCCTCATGTAACATGTCACTTAACACACACGCACACCAGATAATCTAACCTTAATACCAGTATAATTAGTGTGTCACTATAGAGTATGATCTAGTATAAGACTGCCTGAAATGCCTAGGCATACCTAGGCATACTATTGGCCTTCTTGTAATAATTATTTCATAAAATGTACAAATACCATAAAATATGTAAACCCCACTTTGTAATATTATCAGAAATAAAGTTAAATTGAATTGAATTGACAAAAAAAAGGTGGGGAGTTCACAAGAAACGACAAAGAAGTATGTGAGGATCTGAACATGAGAGTTAAGGAAGTATTTACAGTGGAGACAGGACTCCAGGAAGTCAGAACAGGGGGGTACACCAACAAAAGATATACCAACAAATGCTGGATGAAATATACACAACCAAGGAGGAGGTGAAGAAGCTGCTAAGTGAACTTGATACCTCAAAGGCGGTGGGACCCGGCAACATCACTCCATGGGTCCTTAGAGAGGGAGCAGAGACGCTGTGTGTGCAACTAACAACAATTTTCAACACATCCATTGAAACTGGGCAACTACCAGATGTATTGAAGACTGCAAATATAGTCCCCGTTTTTAAGAAAGGAAACAGACACGACGTGTATAGAATGCAAAATCATCTAGAAGATTATCAGGAGGAGAGTGGTGGAGCACCTGGAACGGAACAAGCTTATAAACGACAACCAGCACGGATTCAGGGAAGGAAAATCCTTTGTCACAAACCAACTGGAGTTTTATGACAAGGTAACGGAAGTAAAACACCAGAGAGAGGGGTGGGTAGATTGCATTTTCTTGGACTGCAATAAGGCTTTTGATACAGTACCTCAAAAGAGACTGGTTCAAAAATTAGAGGAGAGAAAGTACTGCAATGGATCAGGGAATACCTGACAAGAAGGAAACAACGAGTGTTGATACGTGATGAAGTGTCAGAGTGGGCACATGTGTTGATTGGGGTTCCACAAGGGTCAGTCCTGGGTTCGGTGCTGTTTCTTGTATACGTGAATGATCAAATTTAGATTTTGCCACCGAAGTGGCAAGTTTATTGCGCCCCCCATATCCATCCTGTGGACGGTAGCGCAAGAGCATATGGATACACAAAAGGCCTAGGCACTAGGCCCCAAAAGGGTTAACAATTGTACATTTGGATTTATATCTACATTTCACTTATCTGTTACAAGCAAATTTAGGAAATTTGCTTAGTATAACTGGTATCTTATTTTCATTAATAAGATATCTTGACATGTCACATAGGTTATTATACTGTATATCTCTATATTCCTCAATAAGTGGACAATTAAGCACATAGTGTTCAAGACAGTGACCATATGCCTGATCACATAATTTGCATTTAGTTTGATCATCATCTGTGTCTCCCGAACTGCCAGAAGTACCTGTAGCCAAGCCTAAGCCTGGCCACTACAACATCAGTCAGTCTGTTCACATTGCAAGTTGCTCCATAAACATACTTATCTATGTCCATGGTATCATAGTGGGTTATAAATCTACTCAGGCTTCTAACTGCATTCCTATAGCAATCATTTTCATTATTTATTTCTCTCCTAATATTATTCCTAATGATGGAAGGAATAGATTAAGAAGTGGCACTGTTCGCTGATGTGAAACTGATGAGGAGAATATAAGTAGGCGAGGATCAGGTAATATAAGATCTGGACAGACTACAAGTCTGGTCCAACAAATGGCTCCTGGAGTTTAACCCCAGCAAGTGCAAAGTTATGAAGATTGGGAAGGACAAAGAAAACCGCATGTTTTAAATGTCTTGTGCGGGTTATTTGTGTAAGGTTAGGCAATGTTTGTCAGGAAACAGGACAAGTGTTTCCTGACGCGGGTCTTAGTATATGATGACCCACAGCTGCAGCTTTTGGTCATCTGACCGAGGCCTTATCATTCTTATACTATTTAAAAATCCTTATCATTCTTCCTTAAAAAGCCATGCAGCTGGCACACCCTCTGAGTCCAGTGTGGGCGGGGTTTGTGGCAGCCCAAGGTGCCAAGCTTCTCCCTCCGAGCCCTGTGGAGGCGGGGAATGGGGTTAGGTCTGAGGACAACTGGTCCCAAACAATGAGGAGGTACTTGTACCTCCTCTCATGGTAGACACTGGTCTAAGACTCTCACGACAGGGAGCCAAGGCTGGGCCCCCACTTGGTAAAATCCTGGGCCCGGCGAATCTACTACATACATACTTAAAAAGCCTTATCATTCATATGTTATTTAAAATCTTTATTTCGAGCTCTTTGGTTTTCAACCACTTCATCTTTCACATATAATAACTATGATCATAATTTTTAAAGGGGTGGACGGTAAGCCAGCGGAAGGCCTCGGTCAATTAACCAAAAGCTCCAATGGCGGGTCATCATCTGATTAAGACCCGCGTCAGGAAACACTTGTCCTGTTTCCTGACGAATCTTACCTAACCTTAAAAGGAAATGTTTCAGTTTACTCAAAGGAAGCTTTCTATTTGTATTGAGCGATAGTCAAAAGATTACAGAGGCTTATGATGGAACCAGGTACCGGGTAGCCAAGTTTTGATAGCAGAGCATGTTATGGAGGTAATGAACTATTTACATGTTCATATCTGTTCATTATGAGTTCAATAATTTAATCTTAACTCAGTCATTTAATTATAGTTTTTTAGTGTAATGGTCTAGCATATCTACTTTCATAGCAGATTTATTAATGTACGTTTTATTAAGGTCAGTCTGTTGGTTTATGTGATATAACAAGGAGAAAATCCCTCTCTTGAAAATCAGTGTGTGCATGAGAGGTATACAGGGGCCAGGAGCTGAGTCTCGACCCCTGCAACCACAAATAGGTGAGTAAAGTCGTTGCATACAACTCTATGGACCTAGCACGCCACATATCGGCGACACTGAAGATACTATGTAGGTCAGGGGTCGGCGAACTTTTTTGGGGTATTACCCCAAAACAAAATTGCGTACAGCAAAATTACCCACTCGACTTGAAAGTCCACAGAATCCGGAAAAACACAAAGAGCATTCAAATTCAAAATACAGTGGTACCCCGGATTTCGTACAGCTCCCAACTCGAACAATTATGTAAGTGTATTTTTGTAAGTGCTTTTGTAAGTGTATTTTTGGGGGTCTGAAGCAGACTAATCTAATTTACATTCGTCCTTATGGGAACAAATTCGTTTGGTAATGGCGCTCGGACAGTCTTCTGGAACGAATTATTGACGAAATCCGGGGTACCATTGTAGTTTATTGAATCCATATGTATGGAGAATAGTCATACAAGCTGAAAAGTATTTATTATACGTGATGAAGCAACTTTAAAAATAAAACAAAATTAATAAAATGAAAAATAAACTGCATTAAATAAAAAATAGTAACAAATTTAATAAAAATATCATTAAAGAACTAAAGAATTTCATTGAAAACCGGAAGAGAAAATCACTTCCGGTTTTGGAGCAATGATGTTGTTTTATTTTTGATACATCATCAAAATTAGGGCTTTTTGATGTTAGAGCAATTTGGACACTGTCTTCGGCGTTCAACCGATTTCTGGACTTTGTTTTTAAGTTAATGAGAGTGGAAAATCTTTGTTGGCAAAGACAGGTAGTCGCAAATGGCAGCAGTATTTTTATTGCTTCCTCGTGTGCAATTTTGAAAGCCTTTGCAACTCTTGACATCCAAAAAATGGACAGGTCTGCATTGTTCTGAAATTCAATGCTTCATTGTTGGAGCGAAGTTCAAGAAGTTCCTCTGCCAATCCTTCAGTCTCTTCTGGCACATCAGCAATTTCACACTTGAAGGGATTCACAACGCAACTCACAGTATGTGAATCAAGATCTGGAAAGTATTCAGAGAAACCGCTTTCTGAGTTTGGTAAGATGCCCTATAACTGAATCCTTGATGCCCCCAAAAGAAAGATCTTCACAATCTTCCAAAAACACAGCTAACTTTGGAAAGGCAGCTATTTTGTTTTGTTCTGTTTTCTGGCTCCAATACAGAAGCTTCGATCCAAATGTTCTAGATTCGCCGGTATAACCACCCGGCCCGGACTTTTTCCAGGAGGTGGCCCAGCCTTGGCTCCCTGTCGAGGGTGTGTCTCAGACCAATGTCTGCCATAGGAGGAGGTACAAGTACCTCCTTGTCTTCTGACACCAACTGTCCCAAGCCCTAGCCCTATTCCCAGCCCCCATGAGACTCTGAGGGAGAAGCTAGGCACCTTGGGCTGCCACAAACCCTGCCCACCTTGGCAGCTGTATAGCAGTAGACGATGTCAGGAGGTGCAAAGGCAGCAAGCACTACAGGATCCTTTTGGAATCACATTGCAGCTTTGTGCCGAGGTCCGAGCGCTGGGGAGCTCGAGAATGCCTCTTGCTGTGTTTGCTGCTGCAACACTTGTCCGTTGCACTCCATCCAAATGCTGAAATCATTTCTCTGGCTGTAATAACATGGATGTTTTTCCCTTGCAGTTCCTTGTTCACTGTATTCACATACCCAAAGATGTCAGCTAAATGTGCAAGATGTGCAGCCCAAGAGAAGTTTGTTAACTTATCTGCCAGGACATGCTTTTAATCAACCAGAAAAAAATCAAGTTTAGTTTTGAGAGCCCGAACTAGATTCAGAGCATTTCCAGGTGAAAGCCACCTCACTTCTGTGTGATAAAGTAGGTTTGAATATTCAGTCTCTCCATCCTCACATAATTCACGAAATAGCCGCTTGTTTAGTGCATGTCCTTTGACAACATTGACAATCTTGATAACCTCATGCATGACGGCTTCCAGTGCAGGTTCCAAATGCTTCACAACCAGTGCCTGGCGATGGATCATACAGTGGGTAAATTCAGTTTTCGGATTCTTCTCTCTGGCCAAAGCCAAAAAGCCATTGACATGGCTGGAGCTCCATCAACAGACATAACAATCCAGTCTTCCCACTTTAAATTAACACTTGGTGTTTTGAAGTATTCATTAACCTTGTTTAAGACATCAATGCCAGGAACTCTCAACTCGAGAGGATAACAAAACAAGATTTCGTCTTCAGTTGCATCAGAACCTTCGTTGAGAATATACATAAGAACATAAGAACATAAGAAAGGAGGAACACTGCAGCAGGCCTGTTGGCCCATACTAGGCAGGTCCTTCACAATCCGTCCCACTAACAGAATATTTGCTCAACCCAATTTTCAATGCTACCCAAGAAATAAGCTTTGACAATTCTACCCACTCATGCGCGAGTCCCACTCAAATCCAACCCCTCTAACTCATGAATTTATCCAACCTAAATTTGAAACTACCCAAGGTCCTAGCTTCAATAACCCTACTAGGCAGACTGTTCCACTCATCAACTACCCTATTTCCAAACCAATACTTTCCTATATCCTTTCTAAATCTAAACTTATCTAACTTGAATCCATTATTGCGGGTTCTCTCTTGGAGAGATATCTTCAAGACCTTATTTATATCCCCTTTGTTAATACCCATTTTCCACTTGTATACCTCGATCATGTCTCCCCTCATTCTACGTCTTACAAGCGAATGTAATTTAAGGGTCTTCAATCTTTCTTCGTAAGGAAGATTTCTAATGCTATGTATTAATTTAGTCATTCTACGCTGAATGTTTTCTAACGAATTTATGTCCATTCTGTAATATGGAGACCAAAACTGAGCTGCGTAATCTAGGTGAGGCCTTACTAATGATGTATAAAGCTGTAATATAACCTCTGGACTTCTGTTGCTAACACTTCTTGATATAAATCCCAGTAATCTATTTGCCTTATTACGTACGCTTAGGCATTGCTGTCTTGGTTTAAGGTTGCTGCTTACCATCACCCCCAAGTCCTTCTCGCAATCTGTATGGCTAAGTTCTACGTTATTTAACTTATAAGTGCTTGGGTTATGGACACTCCCGAGCTTCAGAACCTTGCATTTATCTACATTGAATTGCATCTGCCACTTTTCTGACCACGAATTAAGTTTGTCTAAATCTTCCTGAAGTTCTATGACATTTATGTTTGAATCAATTATCCTACCTATCTTCGTGTCGTCGGCGAATTTGCTCATATCACTAGTAATTCCCTCGTCAAGGTCATTGATATATATTATAAATAACAATGGGCCTAAGACTGATCCCTGTGGAACACCACTTGTTACAAGTCCCCATTCGGATTTATACACCATCAGCTGCGAGTTGTTACTGACATCTGAAGTCTCATCAAGCTGAATAGCAAATTATTTGGTCTCTTTTATTGGAGAAATCACTTGTTCCATCACATTTCCTACTAAGATGGAAATTCTCTCTTTTACAGTTTTTAAAGACAATGGCACTAAATTCAGTCGCATTTACCGGAACCAAGAAATCACATACTACTGGTCAGGAGTTGATTAAACCTGCAGCTGTGAAAATGACAGAGTTCATGTGTGGTCAGAAAGAAGAAATGCGACTGAATTTAGTGCCCTTGTCTTAAAAAATTGTAAAAGAGAGAATTTCCATCTTAGTAGAAATGTGGGAATGTTTCTTCAAAGTTAGACCTTGATCAAAGGTAGACCTTGATGCTGAACGTTGACCAAATGTGCCTCTCAAGTTGCTGTCCAATCTTTGCCTTTTAGCAGACCTTCCCAAATTCACAAAGTATTCCTGCGGTTTGGAAGACAGATCCGAGTGCAAATTATTCAAGTGTTTCTTCAGTTGACTCCTTTTAAAAGACTCTGCAGTCAGTACTTTCTAACAGACAACAAACTGTGGTTTCATTTTTCCTTTGTCTTCAATTTCTGTGAAGCCATAATTGAGGAACTCTTCCTGGTATGTCCTTTTCCTATTTGATGTCATCTGAAGGTAAAAGTGAAAATGATTGAAAACAGATGGACAATATGATTTTAGCATATATAATTTTAACATTGTTGGAAATAAATGGTATAAAATACCGACACAATGGAAAAATAAACACATAAGCAGTATAATGTGATCCTTTATTGACAACGTTGTCAATAAAGGATCACATTATACTGCTTATGTGTTTATTTTTCCTTTAACATTGTTACTCATAAAGACCGGGATACACGAAAATAAATCACGAAAAATAGAATAGAATATAAAATTAATAGAAAGCCGCCAAACATTTATAATATTATTTGAGCACTTCCATATATCTATAAATGGAATCATAGAGTCGAATAAAAAATAAAAATAAATAAATATTACATTGCACACTCCTAATTGTTATGACAAATCACATAACACTACCTAACCTTGGTCATCCAAAGTCTAGGTATTAACCTGGACCTCTTGTAAAGGTTGGTTTCAAGCTCGTGGGCCTTTTGGGAGGAGTGAGCTACAGCTCCAATGAGCTTTTTAAGGTGTAACTTTTAAGCTTCTTACATATTTAAAACAAAATACACGCGCCTATTTTTAAGCACATATCAGTTCGCTGTCATAGTCCAACTCCTTGCTATCGCTGAGGTAGAGAAGGCTGGGGTTATGAGATACGGGGAATACCTTTCCCTGATCTAATATATTCTAATATGATTGGTTACCCTTGCACAACTTGCGATATTTGGTTTTATCGTGGTATCTAACCTCCGGTTGGTGGCTTCCCTGGTCTTGGTATATCTTTGATGTGATCTGCTTCGAGCAGCTTACACTTCAGTCACCAAAGTGCTTCTCGGGTCGCTGGAAGACGAGGCTCATCTCTCCCATTATCTTCCCTGTCAGTCGACCTTCGTGGATTTATTTTGACAGCAATTCTTAATACGATGTAGGTAAAAGTATAAACCTTGGTAAGATATATCAACAAATTGGTTTAAGAAGACACGTTTCGGTCCTGGGACTCTGATCACTTGTACGAGTGATCAAGGTCCCAAGACAGAAACGTTTTCTAATAAATATGTCCTAGTTTTTGTTTACGTGTCTTTTTAAACCAAAAGTATCCATGTTTGATTAAAGTAATCACGCCAGTAAATGTATCCTGAATTGAGATTCGGAACACATTTATACATAAGTAACAAGACATCGTTGCCACTCTGTGCACAGAAAATAAAAAATTTTCCCGACCGCTAAAATACACTCACAAAAGGAAAATCAGGAAATTCTGGAAGAAAAGATATTCACAGACAGTAACATCTTTCAGTGCTAGTTTTGCTTCCTGTCAAAAAAATTAGACAATTAGTAACAGACGTCAAAATGTTTTAAACAGAGGACGTAAGGTGGAACACACATCAAGTCAGTTAAAACCCAGGTGTTTACAAGTATTAGATGCAGTGGAACCTCGGTGTTCGAACGTACCGAACCTCGAACGAACCGGAGTCTGAACAATTTTGTTCAGGAATAATTGACCAGGTCTTTAAACGTTTTTAATGGAGACCGAACTCGCCGGCTTCTTTATAATTAAGTTGTTAGAAAACTTTACAGGAAAGTCCTGGGTCAAAAAGTGACCTCTGACATTGACCTGACTCTCAGAGACTTTTGATAGAGTCAGTTCAACATCCTCCAGTGTGTGAAGCTGATAATTAAAGCCTGGGAAATACTGTTTCGGACATCGAACTTTTCGCAGTTCAGACACCACCTAGGAACCAAATGAGTTCAAACACCGAGGTTCCACTGCACAGTGTTAATTAACCAGGGGCGGCGGGTGTGAACCCAAGTGTAAGGTAACTTGTCATGACTGACACCCGGCATGTTCTGGCAGCTGAAGTATGTTCGAGACATATTACCCTTAGAAAAAACAAGAGAAGAAGTAAACTGGAAAGAAAGAGACGCTCCCTCTACTGAGCTCCTCAAGAATGCCAGATTATCTGAAACACGGAAAGAGCGCTAAACACGGAAGTGGAAAATATTGAGCTTAAGTTAAAGGATTCATACAGGATCCAGGAGAGTCAAGAGGAGCTAAAAGCGATTTGTGAAATTGAAAGAAATTCGAAATATTTCTTTTCATGTACCAAAAACAAGGCAAAAGCTACATATAGTATAGGGCCCCTTGCTCAGACAAGATGGGACTTACACAGATGTCAACAAAGAAATGAGTGAGATACTGAAATCCAAATATGACTTGATGTGTTTTCCACCTTACGTCCAATGTTTAAAACATTTTGACGTCTGTTAAGAATTGTCTTTTTTTTTTTACAGGAATCAAAACTAGCACTGAAGGATGTTACTGTCTGTGAATATCTTTTCTTCCATAATTTTCTGATTTTCCTTTTGTGAATGTATTTTAGCGGTCTGAAAAAAATATTTTTTTTCTGTGCACAGAGTGACTACGATGTATTGTTACTTATGCATTAAGGTGCCCCGGTGGCAGCAAAGCATTAGCTAAGAACTATAGACCATTAGATTTAACGTCCCATATAATAAAAATCTTTGAATGAGTTCTAAGAAGCAGGATTATGAACAAAAATTGCACAATCCAGGGCAACATGGGTTCAGAGAAGGTCGCTCCTGCCTCTCGCAACTGCTAGACCACTATGATATAAGAACATAAGAAAAAAGGAACACTGCAGCAGGCCTACCGACCCATGCGAGGCAAGTCCATCACTCCCCAGCTTAGACCCGACCACCTGGAGTTAACCCTCTCCAGGTAAACTCCAGGCAGTCAGGTCACTTCCACTTAAGGAATTAGTATGGAATCTGACCTAGTAGCACAAGCTAGTCAGGTCCAACTCACACCCATCAACACCCACCCACACCCACCCACACCCACCCACACCCACACCCACCCACACCCACACCCACCCACACCCACCCACACCCACCCACACCCACACCCACCCACACCCACCCACACCCACCCACACCCACCCACACCAACCCACACCCACCCACACCCACCCACACCCACCCACACCCACCCACACCCACTCATGCATTTATCTAACCTATTTTTAAAACTACACAACGTCCCAGCCCCTATGACGGTACTCGGGAGTTTGTTCCACTCCTCCACAACTCTATTACCAAACCAGTGCTTTCCTATATCCTTCCTGAATCTGAACTTTTCCAACTTGAAACCATTGCTGCGAGTCCTGTCTTGGCTGGATATTTTCAGCACGCTATTTACATCCCCTTTATTTATTCCTGTTTTCCATTTATACACCTCAATCATATCCCCCCTAATTCTACGCCTTTCTAGAGAGTGCAGATTCAAGACCCTCAGTCTATCCTCATATGGAAGATTTCTGATACATGGGATCAACTTTGTCATCCTCCTTTGTACGTTTTCCAGTGCATTTATATCCATTCTGTAATACGGTGACCAGAACTGTGCAGCATAATCTAAATGAGGCCTAAGCAAAGATATATAGAGTTGAAGAACAACCTGAGGACTCCTATTATTTATACTTCTTGATATGAAGCCAAGGATTCTGTTAGCTTTATTGCGAACACTTATGCACTGTATTCTTGGTTTCAGATTACTGCTAACCAGAACTCCTAAATCCTTCTCGCAATCACAAGTATTAAGATCTAAATTATTCAGTGTATATGTGGCATGGTTATTGTCCTGCCCAACATTTAGAACTTTGCATTTGTTTATATTAAACTGCATCTGCCACTTCTCCGACCACTGCATCAGTCTATTCAAATCATCCTGGAGTGCTCTAATGTCCTCATTAGAATTAATTGAACGGCCTATTTTGGTGTCATCAGCAAATTTGCTTATGTTGCTATTTATTCCCTCATCTATGTCGTTTATGTAAATTGTAAACAACAGGGGGCCCAAAACTGACCTCTGTAGGACACCGTTTGAGACGTGCCCCCATTCTGATTTTTCCTCATTTATGCAAACTCACTGCCGCCTATTTGTCAACCATGCCTCTACCCAGGAAAAAATTATCCTCCTATGTGCCTTAAGTTTCCTCAATAGCCTCTGAAGTAGAACTCTATCGAAAGCCTTACTGAAGTCCAAATACACAATATCATATTCATTACCATGATCTACCTCCTCAAACACCTTAGTGAAAAAAGTTAGTAAATTCGTAAGACAGGAACGCCCCTTAGTAAAACCGTGTTGAGATTCATTAATAAATTTATGCCTTTCAAGATGGCTACGAATTGTCTCGGCAATTATTGATACCATAAATTTACCAACTATGG
This sequence comes from Cherax destructor, assembly GCA_009830355.1. NCBI lineage: Eukaryota > Metazoa > Arthropoda > Malacostraca > Decapoda > Parastacidae > Cherax > Cherax destructor. Next base: position 3,820 of record WNWK01026554.1, on the reverse strand, counting down.
AAGTAAGGCTTATTGGTCTATAGTTCGAAGCTAAGGACCTGTCACCTGCCTTTTAAATATTCATTACATTTGCCCTTTTCCACTTGTCTGGCACTATGCCAGTTTGTAGTGATATATTGAAAAGATATGCCAAAGGTTTGCTTAGTTCCTCTTTATATTCCTTTAAAACTCTTGCAAACAGTTCATTGGGGCCTGGGGATTTGTTAGGTTTTAATTTTTCTATTTGTCTGAGGACCATGTCACTAGTTACCCCAATCGAGCATAGTCTATTATCTTCCTGTTCTACATAATTTATTATTTCTGGAATTCCACTAGTATCTTCCTGAGTAAAAACTGAGAGGAAGTAAGTATTGAAAATTTCACACATATCCTTATCACTGACCGTGATCTGCCCTGAGTTACTCTTAAGTGGGCCTATCTTGTCTCTAATCTTACTTCTGTATACCTGAAAGAACCCTTTTGGGTTAGTCTTCGAACCCCTTGCGACCTTATCTTCATAATCCCTTTTTGCTTTTCTTATTCCTTTTTTTTATTTCTCTCTTTAATTGAAAATATTGATTTCTTATCTGTTCCTCCCCTCTTTTGATACGCCTATATGTGCCTCTCTTTTGACCAAAGAGATGTTTTAATCTATTGTTCATTCATTTAGGATCATTTTTATTAGATCTAATTTCCCTACTAGGAACAAAAGTTGTCTGGGCAGCTAGAACTACGCTCTGGAAAACGTCATATTGGCAACCAAAACCACCTACCTGACCCATAGTCAGGTCATCCCAATTTAGCCCACCTAGGTAATTTCTCAGCCTCATGAAGTCGGCTAAGCGAAAGTCTGGAACAGAGACTTGATTGCAGTTACCTGGGTAATTACATGATATATTGAAACTAAGTGATTTGTGATCGCTTTCCCCAAGCTCTTCATTAACCTCAAGATTATTAATTAGTGACTGTTGGCAAGAACCAAATCAATCAAGTTGCTATCTCTAGTTGGTTCTGTCACAAACTGTTTTAAAAAACAATCCTGAACCGTATCAAGAAAGTCACTAGACTCAAGATTACCTGTCACATTGTTCCAATCAATTTGTCTAAAGTTAAAATCTCCCATTAATTAACACAACATTTTCATATCTAGACGCCTTATGAATTTCGTCCCATAGCAGCTTACTGCACTCTCTATCCAGGTTTGGGGGGCCTGTAAATCACACCCAAAATTAATTTTTCACGACCCTCGAGAAACTGTAGGCAAACAGATTCGGTGTCCGATGTTTCTAATCTTATATCTTGCCTAACACAACAATTTAAATTATCTCTGATATACATCGCCACTCCACCACCCTTCCTGTTGACCCTATCAGTGTGGCATAGTTTATAACCCTGAATGTTGCACTCGGAAGACATTTCTCTATCTTTCAGGTTGAACCAGGTCTCTGTTATAGCAATAATATCTATATTACCTGCACTTGCAAGTAATCTTAGCTCATCTATCTTATTTCTTAGACTCCCACTATTTGTACAGTAAACCTTAAGGGAGCTAGTCACTCGTTGCCCTCTACTATCTCTCTTTGTTTGTTGATCAATTGCTTTGCCTTTATTAGCAACTTTATTTTGAATATTGTCTTTTAAACATATCCCTGAGGTATCCTGGTAATATCTGTTGTTTCCAACCCTAATACTACAGCCTGATTGTTTCCCACAAACACCATATGGTCTTGGATGCACTGGAAAACAAACAGAATACAGATGTAGTATACACAGATTTTGCAAAGGCCTTTAATAAGTGCGATCATGGTGTAATAGCAAATAGCACACAAAATACGTGCTAAAGGAATAACTGGCAAAGTAGGCAGATGGATCTTCAACTTTCTAATCAATCGAACACAAAGAGTACTGGTAAACAGAGTTAAATCGGAAGCTGCCATAGTGAAAAGCTCTGTTCCACAAGGCACAGTACTCGCACCAATCCTGTTCCTCATTCTCATATCAGACATAGACAGAGATGTAAGCCATAGCACCGTATCATCCTTTGCAGACGATACTAGGATCTGCATGAGAGTGTCATCCATAGAGGACACGATAAATCTCCAAGATGATATAAACCAAGTTTTTCAATGGGCAACAGAGAACAATATGATGTTCAATGAAGATAAATTACAACTACTCCGTTATGGAAAACTGGAGGAAATAATAGCTAGGACTGAATATACTACAAACTCTAATCACACAATAGAGCGGAAAAGTAATGTGAAGGACCTGGGAGTGGTAATGTCTGAGGATCTCACCTTCAAGGACCACAACAATGCCACTATTACATCTGCGAGGAAACTGATAGGATGGATAATGAGAACATTCAAGACAAGAGATGCCAATTCAATGATGATCCTTTTTAAATTACTTGTTCTCTCTAGGTTAGAATACTGCTGTACATTAACATCCCCATTCAAGGCAGGTGAAATTGCAGATCTAGAGAATGTACAGAGAACCTTTACTGCACATATAAGTTCCATCAAACACCTTAACTACTGGGAACGCTTGGAAGACCTTAACTTGTACTCACTGGAGCGCAGGCGAGAGAGATACATCATAATCTACACCTGGAAGATCCTTGAGGGACTGGTCCCTAATTTGCACACAGAAATCACTCCCTACGAAAGAAAAGACTTGGCAGGCGATGCAACATTCCCCAAATGAAAAGTAGGGGCGCCATTAGTACACTAAGAGGTAACACAATAAGTGTACTGGGCCCAAGACTGTTCAACAGCCTCCCACCAGCCATTAGGGAAATTACCAATAGGCCCCTGGTTGTCTTCAAGAGGGAGCTGGACAGGTACCCAAAGTCAGTGCCGTATCAGCTGGGAGGCGTTGTCGTGGAGCGGACGCGGGGGCGTTGATCCCCGGAATACCCTCCAGGTAGACTCCAGGTAGACAGGAGTCGAACCAGCGTCCTTTCGCTTACATACCGAACAATACCGATAATCTACAGATATAATGAAGGTAGACAAAATGTTTAATGGCTATTTTTTGTATGACTCTTATATGATGATATGACTTTTGTTTAATGACATAACTTTTTTGTGATGACATGAATGGTGTGATGACATGACTTTTGCGTGATGACATGACTTTTGTGTGATGACATTACTTTTGTGTGAAGACATGACTTGTGTGATGACATGACTTTCGTGTGATGACTTGCAGGTTGATATGACTATTTTGTGATGACATGACTTGCATGATGACATGACTTTTGTGTGATGACGTGACTTTTGTGTGATACCATGACTTTTGTGTGATACCATGACTTTTGTGTGATACCATGACTTTTGTGTGATGACATGACTTTTGTGTGATGACATGACTTTTGCATGATGACATGACTTTTGTGTGATACCATGACTATTGTGTGATACCATGACTTTTGTGTGATGACATGACTTTTGCGTGATGACATGACTTTTGTGTGATACCATGACTTTTGTGTGATACCATGACTTTTGTGTGATGACATGACTTTTGAGTGATGACATGACTTTTGTGATACCATGACTTTTGCGTGATGACATGACGTTTGCGTGATGACATGACTTTTGTGTGATACCATGACTTTTATGTGATACCATGACTTTTATGTGATACTATGACTTTTGTGTGATGACATGACTTAGCGTGATACCATGACTTTTGCGTGATAACATGACTTTTGTGTGATACCATGACTTTTGTATAATGACATGACTTTTGCGTGATGACATGACTTTTGCGTGATGACATGACTTTTGTGTGATACCATGTTTTTTGTGTGATGATATGACTTTTGTGTGATGAC
>WNWK01026553.1:0-27246 GCA_009830355.1 Cherax destructor | reverse complement strand
TATATATATATATATATATATATCAGCTGCTCATAGCTAAATAAAAGTTCCTCTTGTGCGCTCAACCTCATGTGTCTAGTTTATCGTGAGTTTATTTGTTTTAATAATTACCATAAAACAAATAAAAATTTTATATAAAATCTTTTCACAATGAAAAACTTGAAGAAACAATAAGGAAATAGTTATTAATAACTGGAAAAATAAATGTCTTGTTGTCAGCTTATTATAGACTTTCTGGTAGATAAATTAATTTTAGTAGTATCAGAAGTAGTAATATTAGCTATTGTTGTTGCTTTTGTTAACGTCGTTGTTGTTGTTGCTGTTGTAGTTTTTTCTGTTTGTATTGTCTTTGTTGTTGCTGCAATAGTAGTAGTAGTAGTAGAATTAGTAGTAGTAGTAGTAGTAGTAGTAGTAGTAGTAGTAATAGTAATAATAGTAGTAGTAGCAATAGTGATAGTAGTAGTAGCAATAGTGATAGAAGTAGTAGTAATAATAGTAGTAGTAGCAAAAGTGATAGTAGTAGTATCAATAGTGATAGTAGTAGTAGCAATAGTGATAGTAGTAGTAATAGTAGTAGTAGCAATAGTGATAGTTGTAGTAGCAATAGTAACAGTAGTAGTAGCAATAGTGATAGTAGTAGTAGTAATAGTAGTAATAATAGTAGTAGTAGCAATAGTGATAGTAGTAGTAGTAGTAATAGTAGTAATAATAGTAGTAGTAATAGTAGTAGTAGCAATAGTGATAGTTGTAGTAGCAATAGTAACAGTAGTAGTAGCAATAGTGATAGTAGTAGTAGTAATAGTGATAGTAGTAGTAGTGATAGTAGTAATAATATTAGTAGTAATATTAGTAGTAATATTAGTAGTAGCAATAGTGATAGTAGTAGTAGCAATAGTGATAGTAGTAGTAGTAATATAAGTAATAATAGTAGTAGTAATAGTAGTAGTAGCAATAGTGATAGTAGTAGTAGTAATAGTAGTAATAATAGTAGTAGTAATAGTAGTAGTAACAATAGTGATATTAGTAATAGTAATTGTAGTAATAATAGTATTAGTAATAGTAGTATAAATAGTAGCTAATATCGCTGTTTTTATCGTCGTTGTTGTTGATACTATTGTTTTTTTTTGTTGCCGTAGTCGTTGCTGCAATAGTACCAGTATTAGTAGTAATAATATTAGTAGTAATAGTAGTAGTAGTAATGGTGGTAGTAACAGTAGTATTATTATTAGTAGTAGTCATGGTGGTAGTAGTAGTAGTAGTAGTAGTAGTAGTAGTAGTAATAGTAGTAGTAATGGTAGCAGTATTAATAGTAGTAGTAGTAAAGTAGTAGTAGTAAAGTAGTAGTAGTAATAGTAATAGTAGTAGTAAAGTAGTAGTAGTAATAGTAGTAGTAGTAATAGTAGTAGTAGTAAAGTAGTAGTAGTAATAGTAATAGTAGTAGTAAAGTAGTAGTAGTAATGGTAGTAGTAGTAATAGTAAAAGTAATGGTAGCAGTAGTAATAATAGTAGTAGTAGTAATAGTAGTAGTAATAGTATCTAATATCGCTGTTTTTATCGTCGTTGTTGTTGTTGATACTATTGTTTTTTTGTTGTTGTCGTAGTCGTTGCTGCAATAGTACCAGTATTAGTAGTAATAGTAGTAGTAGTAATATAAATAGTAATAGTACTTAGCAGTTTGTTTCTCATTCAAACAGTTCTATCCACAAATCAGAACTATCTTTCGTACTTGCAAAATCAAAATTTTCCAGATTAATAAATATTTGTAATACGTTATTAAAATACACAATATTCAATCATATTTTCCATATATGCTTTTCAAAAAATTACCCCTTTTACTTCTTTGCCTTTCTAGAAAGTTTAAGTTCCGTGCTTTCTACCACAGGGGATTAACTTATATGTTCCTATAAGTTGAGTTTAGGTAATAAGGGACTTAACTTTTTTTTATAAAGAAGAAGGAAATATTTTAGGTCAACTTTGAACCAATAGACGTTTTCTTATTTTGACTTATAATAAGGACTGAGGCAGAATGGAATTAAAATATGGAACGGTAATTTAGGCAGTGTAAACGTTAAGGAACATTTTAAAAGAGGTCCCACGGGTCATGTATATGATTATGTATATGATTAGAACTCTTGACAGGAGACATTTGTTTCCCCTCTTGACTAACGAAACAACAGCAATTTTAGACTACGTTTCGCTTTAAGACCTTGCCACACGTTCATATAAATAAAAGTTCCACACTGATTTTGTTCTCTCTCTCTCTCTCTCTCTCTCTCTCTCTCTCTCTCTCTCTCTCTCTCTCTCTCTCTCTCTCTCTCTCTCTCTCTCATGTTGTCCTCATTCCTCCATTTATCAACTTATGGTTCATTTACTAATATCTTAGGATCATATTTGTCACAGTAGAAAGAAAATTATGTTTAAACTTCACTGGAAATTTAACATAGCAGTTAAGAATGCAAATCGCAATTCAATAACTGGAAAAAATTGCGAATAACGTGCATTTTCATATGTTAATTTTGGGTAATTAACACTTTCAAGAACAATTACGTAAGAACTACAGGAGATCTAACTGGCAGCCATACAAGAACTTCATTGAAGACTGGGCAAAAAGTCTATCAAAGTTGTGGACTCTCATTTGCCTCCTGCTGGGTCGGTCTCTTATCATAAGGTGATTTTTAATTTTCGCTTTTAGTGCAAGTTAGGATTATTCAGAAATAATACATCAGATTATTTCCACATTCTTGAGTCCCTCAAAACAACGTTCTTGTGTCTTTTGTCATGAAACAAAAAAATAATTTGTGTTCTTACCTTCGCCCTTCGCCGTGTGAGACACAACAAGTGTTACCATCAGTGTCCACACTAAAACACTGGGCCCACACTTGTTCATTCGCCGCATCTTTTCTCTTCTGTGTTTTTTGTTCTAAAACTTATTATTAGGTACTTTTTTTGTAGAGTTTCATGTGACCGAGGCGCTTATGTTGCTTCATCATTTTCAAGCTCCCTCATAACTTGCATATTGACACTGGATTTAAACTTTATTCTAAGCGTAAATGTTGCATGTGCAAGTAAATATAGATCTAAACATACAAAAGTTTCTAGTTTTCACTTGTACTGGATTGTTTTGCTATACTAATCTGAAATATTTCTCCTTTTCCATCTGTAAACATCTTTTGTTAACACTAGTAACTCGTCATCAGAAGAAATAAGATTTTAAACAATAACCATTCAAGAAACACGTTTGTTTTATAAAGTAAGTCTATCACAAATCTAAATCTTGTCTGAGTACATGATGTCCATTAACACCTGTATACACATTCAAAGATGCTGACGAGAGGCTTCTTATTATGTAATACTAAATACACACTATTAAATAGACATTTAAAATGTTGGAATAAGCCACTGGAAGAAAAAATAATATTTGAGACCAGCCATATTTAAGGGAATAAATGCGGATATTACAGGTATGGAGTTGCATCTTAACCCTTGGCTCTGTTCCAAGTCCTACTGGCACTGGGCTCTGCCAAAACCACTCTCAACGCTCACTTCACCTTTTTCTTTCTTCATGTGAAATGAAACTTTTTTCAGAGAAATAAATCAGGGAATTATTTTGGCATAAAGCAGTATATACATTTACTGAGACTGGAAGTCACTGAGATGGTGGTAAGACGACACTCACAGAGATTACTTCCATATCAATTTTATCTTAAGGTTTCTTAATGCTGCTTCAGCTGTGATTGATGCATCAAGAAGACTTGAATGACAAATGATTTTGCCTCTACAAGCTGGGAGAATTTTTCACGTTCACATCTGACTTAATGTTCTCGACCAGAAACTGACTTGATGAATAAGGTCAATATTTAGTAGCTGGAACAATACACAAGTTGGAAAATACTTTAGGCTGGTCAACTCTCAGGTCACAACTCTCAACTCTTTTTTCTCTCCGTGCTGGTCAACTCTCAGGTCACAACTCTTGAGAGTTTTTTTCGATGCCGGTGAACGAAGAAAACATTATAACGTCTATGGATTTCATAAGCAAAAATGATTTGAATGTTTATTCTGACGAATAACCTCGAATTTACATGGGAATAAATTCACCATTTACACCAATATATTTGTTCTCATCCACATCAACAGTCGGGATTTTTCAAAACCACTAGTAATATAAATTCTGATATAACCACAGAAGCTTACAGAAAGTTATTTTCTTGATGAAATTGCTGTGGATACAAGTAACTATGTTCTAATGTGAAAGTGATATTTTAGTACCTCAAGCTGACTGCAGTCAGCATGGTAGCAAATACAGCTGACTTCTAGAGTTAAGGATGTAGGTGGAGTTAGAAGTGCAGATGGTTACTGGAGTTAAAGAGCCGCATGTCAAGCCAGCCAGGAGCTTCCTACACTGAGCACAGCTGGTGTGTAACTGCCTCTCTCTACCACCTCTGTCCTCTCTCCCACTACCACAACACAGCCGCGCAAGCCTACTTCTCCTCCTCCTCCTCCTGCCCCTCTTTCTCCCCCTCTTCTTCCACTTCTCTTCTCTCTCCTATTCCTCCTTATCCACCGCTTCTGCCCCACCTCTTTCGCATTCTCTTGTTTAGCAAAAAGACTGAAACAATACACAAATAACCCACACATAGTAGAGAGGAGCTTACCACGACCGAAACGCCGTCAAAAGCTCCTTTCTTCCATGTGCGGGTTATTTGTGTATTTTCTTCTCTCTCTCTCTCTCTCTCTCTCTCTCTCTCTCTCTCTCTCTCCCTGCTTCCCTTCCTCTCCTTATTATCCTCTGTCCTCCTTCATCCTCCTTCTCTTTCCTTTTCCCTCTTTATTCCCATCTCTCCTACCTCTTCCTCCTCGTCTGGACCTCCTCCTCTTCTTCCTAATGATCTTACTCCTCTTCCCCCTTCTTCTAATTCCCTCTTCGTTCTCCTCGTTCTCTTCCTCTCCCTCCTCCACTTTCTCCTTCTTTACCTCCTCTTTCTTCTTCTTTACTTCATTCTGCTCGTCAATTTCTTAATCCTTCTCCTCCTCATCCTCCTCCTCCTCCTCCTCCTCCTGTTTCTCTTCCTCCTCGTCCTTCTCGTTCTCCTTATCTTTTCTAATACTCCTCTTCTTCGTCCTCCTAATCTTCCTCCTCCTCTTTCTCCAACTTCTCATTTTGCTCGTTTACCTCCTCCTCCTTTCCTTCTCCACTTCTTCTTTCTTTTCGTTTATCTCCTCCTACTTCTCTTCCTCCTCCGCCTCCTTTTCCTCTACATTCTCTTCCATCACCTCCTCTTGTGCCTCCTTTTTCTCCGCCTCTTCCTACTCCGTCTATTTGTCTACCTCCTCCCCATCCTCTTCCTCTTTTCCTAATCGCCATTTCCTTCTTTCTCTTTCCTCTGATGATGGTCATTAAGAATTATTGTTGTAAGTAAAGGATTAGAGTTCCCCTCCACCGCTAGTATCTTTAATGTTTACTCTCTCTTTATTGATAACCTTTCCCTTAATCCTTCTCTCACTGTCTCTGTCTGTCTGTCTGTCTCACTGTCTCTGTCTCTCTCTCTCTCCTTTATCTTGCCCTCCGCTGGTAGTACTCTATTAATAATAATCCTTCTAATCGGGGCCATGATATATAACGAAAGCAAGAAGAGAGAGAAAGCGAGAGAGAAAATTAAGTTTAAATGATTCTAATTAACACCTAGATATTATATTAATTATAGGTAATTGCAAGTGCCAATAATTAGTCTTCCAAAACTCCCGCCTAGATGGCACTCTAATGGCACCAGCCTTCAAGCTGTGTCGCTGTTCCTCCCTCCATGCTCACTATCCTTCAAGCTGAGTCGCTGTTCCTCCCTCCATGCTCACCAGCCTCCAAGCTGAGTCGCTGTTCCTCCCTCCATGCTCACCAGCCTTCAAGCTGAGTCGCTGTTCCTCCCTCCATGCTCACCAGCCTCCAAGCTGTGTCGCTGTTCCTTCCTCCATGCTCACCAGTCTATAAGCTGAGTCGCTGTTCCTTCCTCCATGCTCACCAGTCTTCAAGCTGAGTCGCTGTTCCTCCCTCCATGCTCACCATCCTTCAAGCTGAGTCGCTGTTCCTCCCTCCATGCTCACCAGCCTCCAAGCTGTGACGCTGTTCCTTCCTCAATGCTCACCAGCCTCCAAGCTGAGTCGCTGTTCCTTCCTCCATGCTCACCAGCCTTCAAGCTGTGTCGCTGTTCCTCCCACAATGCTCACCAGCCTTCAAGCTGAGTCGCTGTTCCTCCCTCCATGCTCACCAGCCTTCAAGCTGAGTCGCTGTTCCTTCCTCCATGCTCACCATCCTTCAAGCTGAGTCTCTGTTCCTTCCTCCATGCTCACCAGCCTTCAAGCTGTGTCGCTGTTCCTCCCACAATGCTCACCAGTCTTCAAGCTGAGTCGCTGTTCCTCCCTCCATGCTCACCATCCTTCAAGCTGAGTCGCTGTTCCTCCCTCCATGCTCACCAGCCTCCAAGCTGTGTCGCTGTTCCTTCCTCCATGCTCACCAGCCTCCAAGCTGAGTCGCTGTTCCTTCCTCCATGCTCACCAGCCTCCAAGCTGATTCGCTGTTCCTTCCTCCATGCTCACCAGCCTTTAAGCTGAGTCGCTGTTCCTCCCTCCATGCTCACCAGCCTTCAAGCTGAGTCGCTGTTCCTCCCTCCATGCTCACCAGCCTTCAAGCTGAGTCGCTGTTCCTCCCTCCATGCTCACCAGCATTCAAGCTGAGACGCTAGTCCTCCCTCCATGCTCACCAGCCTTCAAGCTGAGTCTCTGTTCCTTCCTCCATGCTCACCAGCCTTCAAGCTGAGTCTCTGTTCCTTCCTCCATGCTCACCAGCCTTCAAGCTGAGTCTCTGTTCCTTCCACCATGCTCACCAGCCTCCAAGCTGATTCGCTGTTCCTTCCTCCATGCTCACCAGCCTTTAAGCTGAGTCGCTGTTCCTCCCTCCATGCTCACCAGCCTTTAAGCTGAGTCGCTGTTCCTTCCTCCATGCTCACCATCCTTCAAGCTGAGTCGCTGTTCCTCCCTTAATGCTCACCATCCTTCAAGCTGGGTCGCTGTTCCTCCCTCCATGCTCACCAGCCTTCAAGCTGTGTCGCTGTTCCTCCCACCATGCTCACCAGTCTTCAAGCTGTGTCGCTGTTCCTCCCTCCATGCTCACCATCCTTCAAGCTGAGTCGCTGTTCCTTCCTCCATGCTTACCAGCCTTAACGCTGTGTCGCTGTTCCTCCCTCCATGCTCACCATCCTTCAAGCTGAGTCGGTGTTCCTTCCTCCATGCTTACCAGCCTTCAAGCTGTGTCGCTGTTCCTCCCTCCATGCTCACTATCCTTTAAGCTGAGTCGCTGTTCCTTCCTCCATGCTCACCAGTCTTCAAGCTGTGTCGCTGTTCCTCCCTCCATGCTCACCATCCTTCAAGCTGAGTCGGTGTTCCTTCCTCCATGCTTACCAGCCTTCAAGCTGTGTCGCTGTTCCTCCCTCCATGCTCACCATCCTTTAAGCTGAGTCGCTGTTCCTCCCTCCATGCTCACCATCCATCAAGCTGTGTCGCTGTTCCTCCGTCCATGCTCACCAACCTTCAAGCTGTGTCGCTGTTCCTCCCTCCATGCTCATCATCCTTCAAGCTGTGTCGCTGTTCCTCCCTCCATGCTCACCAGCCTTAAAGGTGGGTCGCTGTTCCTCCCTCCATGCACACCATCCTTCAAGCTGAGTCTCTGCTCCTCCCTCCATGCTCACCATCCTTCAAGCTGAGTCGCTGTTCTTCCCTCCATGCTCACCAGCCTTCAAGCTGAGTCGCTGTTCTTCCCTCCATGCTCACCATCCTTCAAGCTGAGTCTCTGCTCCTCCCTCCATGCTCACCATCCTTCAAGCTGTGTCGCTGTTCCTCCCTCCATGCTCATCATCCTTCAAGCTGTGTCGCTGTTCCTCCCTCCATGCTCACCAGCCTTAAAGCTGGGTCGCTGTTCCTCCCTCCATGCACACCATCCTTCAAGCTGAGTCTCTGCTCCTCCCTCCATGCTCACCATCCTTCAAGCTGAGTCGCTGTTCTTCCCTCCATGCTCACCAGCCTTCAAGCTGAGTCGCTGTTCTTCCCTCCATGCTCACCATCTTTCAAGCTGAGTCGCTGTTCTTCCATCCATGCTCACCAGCTTCCAAGCTGATTCGCTGGTCCTCCCTCCTTGCTCACCAGCCTCCAAGCTGAGTCGCTGGTCCTCCCTCCATGCTCACCAGCCTTCAAGCTGAGTCGCTGGTCCTCCCTCCATGCTCACCAGCCTTCAAGCTGAGTCGCTGTTCCTCCCTCCATGCTCACCAGCCTCCAAGCTGAGTCGCTGGTCCTCCCTCCATGCTCACCAGTCTTCAAGCTGAGTCGCTGTTCCTCCCTCCATGCTCACCAGCCTCCAAGCTGAGTCGCTGTTCCTCCCTCCATGCTCACCAGCCTCCAAGCTGAGTCGCTGGTCCTCCCTCCATGCTCACCAGCCTCCAAGCTGAGTCGCTGGTCCTCCCTCCATGCTCACCAGCCTTCAAGCTGAGTCGCTGTTCCTCCCTCCATGCTCACCAGCCTCCTAGCTGAGTCGCTGTTCCTCCCTCCATGCTCACCAGCCTCCAAGCTGAGTCGCTGGTCCTCCCTCCATGCTCACCAGTCTTCAAGCTGAGTCGCTGTTCCTCCCACCATGCTCACCAGCCTCCAAGCTGAGTCGCTGGTCGTCCCTCCATTCTCTCCTGAAGTACTCCTTCTTCAACCTCTCAAACCATTTTATCATTTGCCTGACGTAAAATGAACGATCTCTACTGCTTCATCTGTTTTTTAATTCTCTATTATAAAGTGATAGCGGTACCACAAACACAGCCTTGTAATGATAATAAACTTTCGACAGTCATTACGGCTGAACACAGCTATTTTGGGGCGTGCCAGGTGCGTACACAACTTTTCATCGTCGTTCTGGGGCAAAATCCAGGCAGGGGTGCTATTTCTGCGATAATTATCGTATATGTATGATAATGTTACGATACCTTTAGCCATTAAACAATAAAAAGGTACACTACCATGACTAGAACTTTATGCACATAATCGGCACATATGACGACGTTTCGGCCCGATTTGTCCCATTTACTAGCCAAACAGAGCAATGCGAAGATATTGATGATAATATATTCGCCTGGAACGAAGTCTTGACACGGGTCTTTTCCAGATGGGAACCCGTCACTGGCTGGCTCCCAAAGTAGTGTCGAAGTTTGAACAAATTATGCGCCATACTCAATGACATGGGCAGCCTTAAGAGCAAAGTGAGCCTTCTTCGGGTCAAAGTGGAGTACTGTTTACAGCCCTATGAAGGGAGGGGCAGTGCAGTGACATGTAGCAGTCAGTTACAATTGTCGTCGACGCCCTGTAGTTGGGCACAGCACGCTTCTCAAGTGGTGTCTTTAGTCCGGTGCCTTGGTGGGAATGATATCCACGTAAACAGACTCGTCTGTCACCTTTCCCACTCACATGGAACTTGCAGGGAGTTGCAAAGGTGCTAGTGCAGGAGTCACGATTAAATCTCTGGTATCTCAGGGCCGATGATCTTGCTGGTATGAGGCTTTCAACTACTTCAAGCTCTGTGGCACTCAGCCACAATCTGAGCGCCTGAGTGACTCAGGAGGTTCTCTGGAGGTATCTGCTTGAACAGTGCGAAGTTGACTGATTGACTGATTTGTCAAGAACTGCGTCCTGACGAGTCTCTTAATCTGAGGACTACGATGTCGATATATTTCAGCTGTTTTGTTGCCTCGATCAGGGTCTTGCTGTAGTCATTGTGCCTTCCACGGCAAGATATTTAATGTAAAATAACGGGCTAAGACCATCAGGCTCCCCCATTATTGTGTCTGGGCTCTGTGTTGAGTGCTCGGGTTAGTTTGAAAATAAACGCTTGGACTGTTTTGTCCATCATCCATATGTTCACGAAGGTCTTCACAATAATTACGAATGTCTTCTTGTTTTCTTCTGAGTCTACCAGGTCGCATATGATGTCGGTGAAGCACTTAATAGTTGACATCATTTGATGGTTCATGGGTAATACAGGATGTCCTGTTCTGCTTCCTTGGGCTACAGTGCTCCTGACTGGTGACTGTTGTGATGGGGTATACACATGCGCTGTAGTCTGTCCCTGCGGCCCGTTGACTACCGTTGTCGGGCGGGAGCTCGAACAGAAGTATCGGGATCTGGTTGAGCAAAGGCGCAACCCTATTGCTGATGTTTCCTCGGCTTCCTTCGTTTTCTGTGATCGGGTAAGTGGCACTGGATTCCTTGTTATTGTATCCTCCTCTAGACAAGAGATGGCGTTGGAGGCTGAGCAATTGAAGTTTCCCATGCTGCCCTGATTCGGCGGAGCCTCTCCGAATAATGAAGGTTCCAGGCATGATGCTTCTTGCCACAGTTCGGACACCGAGGTTCTGTAGCCACTCCTCTTTTTAGTTAATACGAGCAGTCCTTGGTCGGGTGAGGCCCACTGCAGATGCCGCATATTTCTTCGGATTGACATCGGCGCTTAACATATAATTTATATATTAAAATAGATTTTAGTAAAACAGAATATTTTGGAATAAAAATACATTGCTTTCTGATACAATGACTTGAGCGTTTTAATCATTTAGTAAAATATATGAAAAGGATAACTGTATTGTTAATTGCTTTCTCGTGTTAGATTTTTTTTTTATATTTTATTTAAAATCCAGTATTACATCACATAGAAACAATTAAATATCAAGGAACAGTCAAAGCAAAGATACAGTTTACCAACATAGTAAGTACATTCAACTGAAATAAGGTGCTCTCGTAATCGACATTGAAAAACATACAAGATTGAGAAAACCTATAGTGTAAAATAGTAGACATAATGAAAACCTGAACCCACCCAAAAAGAACTCCTAAAACCCCAAACATCTTAATTTAAATTAAGTATACACACTTGTTATTTACATTATTTACTGTACAAAACAAATTCTATGAGTCATCAAAATGGGAGAAATCCCGGGAAAACATTCCCATACATCCAAAACCCTAACCCTACACTTAACCGCAAGCTCTAGAGTACATAACCATTAAACACTGACTAAACCCCATTTACAATATATTCAAAGCATATATTGTTACCATAATGAGTAGCACAAATTCACGCCAAAATGAATTGAAGCAAAATTTACAAAATCTTTTACTCTAAACACAAGGAGCCAACTGCTCTCCTAATGAGAATATCAAACATAACCAGCAATTACATATTCCATAAAGTACTGCAAAGCTAACCCCCCCCCTTATTACGTACAATAAACATATTACATAAGAATATATTATATACTATACAAACATATATATAATCAAAACCACTATGAATACCTTTAACAAAACACAATATGGGACCCCTAAAGGGTCAAAAGCATACAAGTATTAATATACTACAACAATTACAACTAAACTTTTGGTAATATGACCCATCAACAACAGTAAAGAAAACTAGGCACACACTCATAACATAGAATCTCCGTAACATTCGTGAAAGGGCTGCCCGTAACCTGGCTCCAGCACCTCACAGTGACGGAGTCTTCGGATCAGACCCATCCAGTTTCAATACAAACCCATACAATAAAAGAGAATACCAATGATACCTCATCTTTTGCGTGTTTTTTTTTTAATACATAACTAAAAACATAACTCACAATATATAAAAAAAGAATAATCCCATATATCAAGAATGATAGCCATAATAATTGGAAGAATACATCAGTCACATTTGTTAAGTGAGAAACCGAAAAAGGAACCAAACTATCCTAAGGGCACAACCTGGCCCCATTGAAAAAAAAACATGAAACCCAAAAGTGAAACCAAACATACCACACACATACTCACCAAGAAAAAGAAAACCCACCCCCCTTTTCCCCTTGGGGAAAAGGGGTTAGTGGAAAACTGGGATAAACCCCCGACAACCACACACCCCTCCCCCATACATAAAACCCACCTATCAGCTTTCTCACCTACCCACCAGCCCCCCTCTCCAGAGACCAACCCCTTCCTTGAAAAAAAAAAACTATAGCTTGGTGTTAACCCAGCAACGACCCCATTGTTAAAAGCCTATATCCCACAGAAAAAAACCTATCCCACACCCTCCCATACAACTCCTGGTTCCTACACTTAGTTCTATAAAATCTCGCTGCTATAGCCCTAATCCTAGCATCACTCCTAACCTCCCTCATACTCCACGAAACATAAATAAAATCCATAACCAAATACATGACCGCACGTCTCACATCCTCCGGGCATCCCAGCACATCCAGACTTAAACTTCTTAACACCGATAACCCATCCCCCCACACCCCGTATTACCCCTAGAAACCATTCCCTCACCCTCTCAAGACCCCCACAAAAATATATGACATGGAATGCCGTATCCCAATACCCACAGTGTTGACAATACCCATCACCTGCCAGTCCCATCACTAAAAGCTGAGCCCTAGATAACAAAATACCATGTAAAAACCGATACCCAATCTCACACACCTTAGGAGACAACTTTAGACGCCTAAACCAAAACCACGTAACATTCCAATCCTAACGTGGATAGACATCCATACCTAAAACCTCCCTTTCTAGCCTTCCCACCTTATCTAACCTCCCCACCTTCACCTTACCCGGATCCGGAAAAACCAAAAGATGCCGTAAAATTGCCTCACAAAACAAATTCCCTCCCTTCCACCATCTGCAAACCTCACTCATCATCTGCCCCACTCTCACTCCTCTAATCTTCCCTCACGCTAGATATTCCTGCCTAACATATTCCTATCAAACGCCTCTGCAAAGGTATCAAACCCAGCCCGCCCTTCGCTACACTAGTCATTACCACATCCCTTCCTAACCAATGTCTCCCATAACACCATATAAACCTTAATACCCGACTTTGCAACCGCAGAACATCTTCCTCCAATAAGGGATATACCGCCGCAACATACCACAACTTGCTGTATACCAAGGAATTAACAACAATGACCCTCTGCAAGAGAGTGACCTCACCAGGCCACCAACCCCCATCCTACCCAGGCGTGCATTTACCACTGCCGAGGAATTAAGTCACTTTACATATCTTTAACCTATCCACTATCGGCCACCCAAAATCCTGACCCAACGTCTCCCCCCCCACCCATTTCCCCACCAATAATTTTGATTTCTCTCTATTTGCCCGCAGGCCAGTAGCCAAACCAAAAATCTCAATTATCCTATTAACATTACCTAACCCCTCCATAGTACCTACTAAGATAGTGGTGTCATCTGCATAGCCAATAATTCCTGTATCTGCAACCCCATAAGTACTCCTTCCCTCACACCTTCCGACACCAGCCTAAAAAAGGGGTCCTGCAAACATGCAAACAGGAGCTGTGACAAGGGGCACCCCTGCTGCAGCCCCCGCCCCAAGCTCACCTCGGACCCCACCCTCCCATTCACCTGTACCCTCACACATGCATCCACATACAATGAGCGGACCCAACCCACAACCTCTGCCCCAAACCCCTGCAGTAACAGCATCGCCTGCAGCATATCCCTATCAACACTATCATAAGCTTTTTCCCAATCTAAACCTAATACACCTCCAGCTATTCTGCCCTCCAGAAAACCTTTGATCCTACGATGTCCCTCCCTCATACTTCGCCCCGGAACCCCGTACTGACCCTTCTCCAATAATTTCCCCAAAACTCCTTTCATTCGATTAGCAAGAATGCGTGCAAAAATCTTATAATCTGCGCACATAAGTGTAATTGGCCTAAAATCCTCAATTGTTCCACAAGCATGACTTTTCAGTACTAAAACCACATTACCTGTTGCCATGCCTCCACCCAGACTACCTTTCAATTTCATAGCATTAAAAAACCTAACTAACATCTCCCTCAGAACCTCCCAATGAACAATATAGAAATTCCTGGAAAACCCATCCAGGCCCGGGGCTTTGCCCAGGGCCTCACTCTTCACTGCCTGCCAAACCTCCTCCTCAGTTATACTTCCTTCCATACCCTCCCTATCTCCGGCCCCTATCCTCCCCACTATACTCTCCAAAATTACATCCCGGGATACTCCATCACTAACCCCCTGCCTCATCTTACACTCAAAACAAGCATCCACATAACAACTTATGGCATCCGTAGTACGAAGAATCTGCCCCTTCATATACCCACGCCAATCCTCAGTAACCTTCAAAGACATTACCGTCATATCCCTTCTCCGGGTCTGAAAAGTACGCAACACTAACACAGAGAGTTTGTCCCCCCATAAAACTTCCTCTAAACCCCCATGTACCCATAGTGCATGAAAATTTTCATCTGCAACTCCCTCAGTTGCGACCGCAGATGGTCAATTTCAGCTATCGGATACCTCCCCCACCCTCATAACAAGCCCCTCTATGTACCTCAACATTCCCATCCATTGCCTTGCATCGCCCCTACCCAGTCGCCAATAAAAGTCCTGTATCGCCACTTTAGCACACACATTCCATCATTCCACAATATCACTTATCCACTTCCCCTCGTTCCATAAACGTCCCCACCAATCTGCAAAAACCTCCCTATGATCCATTCCCTGCAACAACCTCACATTTAATTTCTAATAACCGGGATATGTCTTCACCGCCCCAGCCCAACCCATCTCCACCAACACACACCTATGGTCGGAGAAACCAAAATCCTGACATGTTACTTCACCTACCTGGACCGCCCCTGATACATATACCCAATCCAACCGAGCCGCATAACCCTTTTTAATATAAGTGTGATCCACATGCCACCCTCCACCCCTGACCACAGCTTCCACCCTAATCACCTGCATCACCTCCCGCAAGCTCTGCAACATACAACCCACCCCCCGAGGTTCCACATCCCTCCCTCTAATAAAGCAATTCCAATCCCCGGGGATTATCATAACTATCGGTAAACCTCTCAGTGTGTAAACTAAATCATCACATACAAACTCATCCTTAACACGGCGATTGGATATCGCTGGCATATATGCACCAATGAAACACACCTGTATATCACCCCATACCCAGTCCACCCAAACTATCCTACCACCACCCTCCTCCTCCCAGGCTTTTAACTTGAAGGGGCTGGTCTTGCGAATACCCACCATCACCCCACCCTTGAAATTCCCCGAACTCCCGGTATAACACTTATATCCCGTAAAACACAAATGCCTACCACACCTATAATTATGCTCTTGGAGAAAGCATACATCTACATTCAACCGTCTGAGCGTCACTTCAACCCATTTCATACGAACTTCTGCTCGGAGGCCATTAACATTCAAGTTGAAACACCTGAAAAGGTCATAGGGGGGTTTGCCACTTCGGTGCACAGGTCCTATCACACCTGCCACAGATGCCCCACTATGCGCCCTGCCTCCTTACACCCCTACCTCACCATTCCTTCCTTGGGACACAACCTTCTTCCCCTTAACTACATCCTTCCAGGCCATTTTACAAGACCTTTGGGCCGGGGTTATGACATCATCCTCATCATCCCCACTGGGCCACTTACGGGATACTTCCACACATTCCATATCCCCAAGACCTTCCTCCCTATGCACCTCCACCTCAGCCACCACCACAGGCACAGAGTCAACAAGGTCCTCTACCAGACCAATCTCGCACTCAGGACTCTCCGAAACACCAGGTGAGTCCTCGTCCAAGCCCAAAACACCCACCGGAGATGGGCTCCCAAGGAGGCTCTGGATGTCCTCGAAACAAGGCCTTGGTAACTCAGAGACCACCTCCAGCAAGTCACCCACCATGGCAACCTGAGAACAATCCTTCACCCCTTCCTGCAGTGCTCTGGTTAAAGTCAGAACGGCCTCCTCAGCAGCATCAATAGCCTCACTCCAACTCCGAGGGACATCCTCAGTATCAAGAACCTTGTGTACATCCAACCTTACACTCGTCTTGGTCTTCTCTCTCAAATCTGCCTCGGAACAAGATATCCAATCATCTCGACGTCCAGGTTGCCTCTCCCTGCGTTGATCACACGAAGCCACCACATGTCCCGGGGCACCACAGAGCCAGCACGTCATTACATGTCAGGCATACAAGACATATACTTGGGTTCGAAACTCTTGCATCTGAACGTATGACGGAATAGGCCTCCTCAAAGTCATTTTGAGGGAGTATGTTCCCTCCGGCATTCCAGCGTAAATTCCCTGCTGCCACTGACCAACCTTGACAACGTGGATAGTCCCATAATGGCCGAAAACTCGCCAAACATCCAATTCATCAGCCTCAAACGGGATATTCTTCACATGAATCCAAGAATAATGCGCCAACATGTCACGCATACACACCTCCAATCCCGAATTAATGACAATATTCTCTTCCTGAAACTTGTCCACCATTGCTTCCTACACACTGGTGGGGTTGAACTTGACGAAAAATCTGGCTGCCCCATTCAAGGAGATACCATAAATGGCTTCATTTGGGATTCCGAAGGTGTCATGTAGAACCAGTGGCAAGATGACCTCAGCATTATCAGGATACACAGCACCTTTAATCAAATCCACGCAGACAGTGTTGACACGGTGCCAGTAAGTATCCGTCATTATAGTGAAAATAAAATTTCACCTAACCTCCACCAGGGGGACAACTGAGCTCACCCTCACTCCACCAAGGCTGGGGAGCAACTGACACAAACTACTAAGCAGAGTACAGTGGAACCTCTGGTCACGAACGCTTCCGAACACGAACAAATTGGGTAACGGCCAGAGTTTGGGAACGAATTATGGTCGTGACCAGAGGTTCCACTGTATGTTATTGTGTCTGTGTCAGAATTGCATAGGTCAGCACTTAGAATCATTGATACTTTACCGAGCGACGTGCTAACTTAACTGTGAGGTTGACACTCCATAACATACACAGGAGAAAGTTTGTCTTTGTGGTGTACATGTAACTAGAGGTAGGCTTCTCTCAACTAAGAGTGATACAAACATATTGTGTTTTTGATGCTGTCCTATATTTACTGGTATAAAACCTATTTGTTGCGGCCTCCTACCTAACATGGTAGTTAGGTAGTTTTCCTGCCGGCCGGCAGTCACTGGATGTCATCAGATCAAATGAGGACTGCTGAGTCAGCTGGACGACAGTGCACCAGACTCACCTGGTGACAAGACCTGCTTAAGTGTGCACCAGACTCACCTGGTGACAGGACCTGCTTAAGTGTGCACCAGACTCACCTGGTGATAGGACCTGCTGAAGTATACACCAGACACCCCTGGTAACAGGACCTGCTGACTCTCATAGACTGGCTTGAGAGTGTATTCCTGACTTTGGAATTGCTGGTGACGGAGACTCTCACGACGTGTAGTTTGAGAGTATTTACCAGGCTACCTCATGGCGTACATTGGACACCCGTGGACTGAGACTTCTAACTAGGGATTTGTGCGTCTCTCATCAGGAACACCGAGGGAGAAGTCAGGGTGTGTAGTACCTGATGAATGTGAGACACGACGGACATAAGTGAGGAAAGTCCGGGTGTGTTATACCTGGTAGGTGTGTCAGGCGACACAGACTAGCCAGGGTGTGTTGTACCCTGTGAGCCTTATTGTAAAAAGTCAGTGTGAACCAGGTGTTTGTCAGGTGGCACGACACAAGTTGAATAGTCGTGTGATTTTGTGTGTGTCAGATGACGCGGTGCAAAGGCTTCCCTAGAAACTGAGTTCGTGATACAGGGGGCGTGCCATGTGGCACAGAGAAGGTGTCGTGTGACACAGTGAAGGTGTCTTATGGGCACAGAGAGAAGTGTGTCGTGTGACACAGTAAAGGCGTGTCGGGTGACACCGGGGGCGTGTCATGTGACACAGAGAACGGGTGTCGTGGAACCCCGTGAGAAGGCGTGCCATAAGACAGAGATAAGGGTATCTGAGGACACGGTGGAGAAGGCGTATCATGACGAGAGGATTGGTAGTGTCCTGTGTGACACGATGATGGCAGCGACGTTTGACACGGCACTGAATTTTTATGATTGTTTACTTGTGCTATTTTTACTACCTTTTAAAAGTTGTTATAAAATGTGTATAAAGATACCGGTTTTTACACAGATTATATGTTATACAAATATGTTTTTATATTATTTATAATATATATAATAAATATTAGAAATCTGAGATTTTATTAGTATCCCGAACAGTCCCATTATTACAAATGTAATTTTTTTTGTAATACTATTCTTGGTTTATTCTGACATAAATGTTATGTGTCTTGTATATAAATTAGCCTATTCTTAATTATTTGAAAATGTATTTTAGAAATTACAAAATCATTGCATCTTAATTATCAGCTTATCATATGATAATTTTATTCGATAATATGGACTGAAAAGCGATAATTTTTTCGAGAACACAGTACGATAATTTTGAAGAAAAAAAACCTGCAACCCATTCTGCAAGACGTTACACCGCTGCAACAACTTTAATGTGTTGGTAGTAAACCTGACGACAAACCTGCACTGAATTCTCAAGTCGTGTGGGACCACAAAGCTTCCTATAAACCTTGTTGTGTTGTGACCGTTGTCACACTTCCTTAGTTCATCATCAACCACTTACGACCCGACCAAACTACCCACAGAGTGCACTGTCATAACTGTGGATGTTTAAAGGTTAGTTGGCCAAGAACACATTTTTCAGCTTCCAGAGTGCACGACCTCAGCTATCCCTCACGTTTCTACTTTTTGCCTAAAAATATCTCAATCCACAGGACTTCTACGCTTGCTGTAGTCACATTTCTAAGTCTTCCAGTTCTTTGCTCAGCGAATAATGTAGAAATTGTTTAAGAAAAGTGTGCTTGTGTGTGAAACAACGAGTGGGAAAAAGTGGACAAGATTATTTTCCTGGCAGGCACACTCAAGCATCATAACTCACATCAACAGTCTTGCACCAGCTCGCTGTCTTACATCAACAGTCTTGCACCAGCTCGCTTGTCTTACATCAACAGTCTTGCACCAGCTCGCTGTCTTACATCAACAGTCTTGCACCAGCTCGCTGTCTTACATCAACAGTCTTGCACCAGCTCGCTGTCTTACATCACTAGTAATTACTCACCAGCCGTCCTATTCATCAAGGTGCTTCATCTGTGGAGTGTGAACAAAAATTTCAGTGCAGTACAGTGAAGCAGTGTGATGCATTCTTTTGTGTTGCAAGATAGCAGTACGTCACTGCATATTCCTACTCGCTATTATTCGTGGTATTAAAATCCTTGTACTACACGTGCCTAAAGTCCTATGCCCAGTTATTTAATTACCACTAGTAATTCACGAGAGATTCAGCCAATCGAGTGGTTAGTTACGAGGAAAATAGTCACAAAGACTACCAATTTAGTATTTTCCTGGCATCTCCTGCCCTCAGCATCTGATATTTATGTATCTCGAGTGCTAGTGCACTCTGCTCACACACGAGGTCCGGGGATCGAAATTCCTTACAGCTGGAAACTAGGACATGCTTCCATAAGACACCTTCGGCCCCTCTTCACACATCACGTTGTTAGACAACTGGTGTGGGTCGCATCCAGGACAAAAATACAAAAATGACATAATTTCATAGAAACGCTCAACATAATAAGAGGTTTTCTATATAGTAGTATGCCATTGATGTCAGCTAGACTTGTATACCTTGTACGTATATTTGTAGAAATAAAGATTATTATTATTTTATATTATTATTACTTACATTACTCAGTACATTTAATTAAAAGTTCCAGCTGCACCCTGCGTATATCATAATTTTATGCCGTGTTTATGAAGAATTTCTATCCAAGAAATGTCTCATAAATTTTATTGTCGAAGTTGCGACCTTAGTAACTACAAATTCTTTCAACTTGCCAGAATAAAAATATCTAATTGACTGCAGGTATCATGTTATTATATATATTTATAAACCTTAACTTTACACCTACTATTAAGTCTTTTAAGTATCTGACCAGTTTTGATGCAATAACCTTGTGACTTTCTCATATACTGTGGAGAAATTTATCCAGGAGGGGGTATCGGCCCCCTTCAGCCCTATCAAACCCTTTCCAACTGAGGGGCCCAGCCCTTAGAAAGGGGCAGATGGTGTCTTGCTAGCTTCCTGATCAACAGTTTATTAATTACCACATGTTTGTACTCTGAAATGTCACAGAGGTCGCGTATGCAAAGTATCTTGGCCACGTATGTAAAGCCTCTTGAGATTAGTGGTAGTGTATATGAGTGACAGACAATTGAGAAAAATTACTCTCTTTGACATAGCAGGAAAAGTACAGAAAACGCCTGTTTCACTTTATACACATGTGGAACAATCATGAACTCTCAGTGATCGAAATGTTTAAAAAAACAAGCATTTGAGTTGCAAACTGTTGCAGTGTTAAGCAAGTTAAAAAGAAGTATGCGCAGCTTCTTATAATGTCATTATTGTGAGATGAACAAATAAGCAAGATTGCATTTTATTCCTCATAGAGGAAACATTCACACCGGAATAATTAATAAAACCAATCTTCCGCTCGTTTATGTGCTAAAAGGGACAATCCAAATTAGCGGTATATTACAGAGAAGTGTGCGCAGCTTCTTGTAGTGACATTACAAAAAGACAAGTATTGAAGAACGTATAGTGACGTGCGAGTGTTGCTAAATTCCAGACTAGTGGAATACGTGGACATTCTTAAAAATACTAATCTTCAATCAAGTCAACTATACCTGTTGTATGGTGCAAACAACACCATAGCTCATGTTACAACATGTAAGGTAGGTTTTGAAGTTACTTGTTATGCAGGGGACTGCACAGTTCTTGTGTCATAAGGGTTTCAAAATCATCCTATAGACGGCAGTTATATGAGGGCTTTCTATCCCAACCCAGTGAGTACCAGTTATTCAGTTTCCTCTACTGAATAATGAAATACTATACCTCCTCTGGGGCAATTAATCATATATTTACACTCACTTATTTCTGACAGCCAGAAGGGTTGAAATAGACGACTCCTCTATAACGACTTCGGGGACGGCTGCGAAGACGTGGAGTCGTCAATAAGCTAAGTAGCTTAATACAGTCCATTTATATTATTATTTTACTCCAATGTCCCTACATATACACTTGCCAGTATTACAACCCCTAGAGAGACAGTACTCAGTTCGTTCAGATTTATAACCGTTCCACATGATTTTTCACTCTACAAATACAGTCACTGTTTGCTAGCCTACATTCTTACCAGCAATCCTTCCATAAGTTTTACATATATTTCAAAGTATTGATAAGACATATATGTAAGGTGGAGATAGTGAAGTTATGCCACAGAATTAGTAGCGGTCTTATATTAGTGGGTGGTGTCCACTAGTACCTTCGTCTGGGAACTGGGGTAAATATCCCAAATGGAGTAAAAATGAAAATCTCGGTGGTAATGAAGGTTCAATAAACATATAAATATAAATTGCACAAAAATTATGAAAATTATGGAAGTTATATTTTTTTTTCAAACAAATAATTTTTAGATTCTTAATAAAAATAAAAATCTAATTTGAAGGAATCATTTCTTAAGTTGGCAATAATGTAAAATGGGTTAGGATTCCAGGTGTTGGAAACACCGTGCATGTCAGAATTGACTCAGGAGCTGGCAAGAAAACCGCATCTCTCTCTCAACACCAATATCACACAACTTTTGGCCTAGTATCCTATCTCGTTATCAATAACTGTCCCTCTTCGCAGTTAAAAAGAAGTGCATTGTTTATGTTAGTAGGTTTACGACTGTGAGGGAAAGGTTTATTAAATAAGAGTGCAAGACTGAATGACTGGTAGAGGAAGTATGACTGGTAGTATGCCTGTTCAGAAAGGGAATGTGAGCACTTACCACACCCCACTCATCCACCGGTGAGAGGGAACAAGGGACCCTTACGGACGGAGTAGAGTCACTTGGCTTCCTCCTCTCATCAAGTCTGTAAGTGTGGAGCTCCACTCTTCGTTATTTATTTTTTGTTTTCTTAATTTAATAGAAAAAGTTATACTCTTGTTATGATTTTTAACTTTTGTCCGGACTTGGATATAATTACGGTATTTTATTTTATTAATTCATCGGCCGATTCCCACCAAGGCAGGGTGACCCGAAAAAGAAAAACTTTAATCATCATTCACTCCATTACAGCCTTGCCAGAGGCGTGCTTACACTACAGTTATAAAATACAACATTAACACCCCTCCTTCAGAGTGCCGACATTGTACTTCAAAATTCCAGGACTCAAGTCCGGACTGCCGGTTTCCCTCAGTCCCTTCATAAATGTTACCTTGCTCACACTCCAACAGCACATCAAGTATTAAAAACCATTTGTCTCCATTCACTCCTATCTAACACGCTCACGCATAATTACATTTTAAGATAATATTTAGTCATCACTATTCCTTTAAAAGGCCTTCAGCCTATCATATGAATGACTCCTTGTTCGGTTAGTAATTTCCTTTTCAGACTTTCTGAATTGTTTGGGTCTCCGACCAGATGCGAGACGATCAGCAGCGCGATCTAAGAATTGATCAGAAACTGAAGAATTTGGCCTCGTCTTGGGAACTCTGTTGTTCCTTCACCTATAATTTGTGTTCACCCGTCTACTACATTTGAGAACTCTTGACTCACGAAATCGTAATGACACGACTGCTAACAAGCCATACCACGGGCGGGGATAGAACCCGCGCTCAGAGAGTCATAAAACTTCAGACCGACGAGCTAGCCACTGGGCCAGCTGGCTACAACAATATTCATCCAACTATGTATATTTATACACCATAGGAAGGTTAGCATAGGCACCACTGTGACCACAAATGCAGTGGTGTCTATGCTCACCTTCCTATAGTGTATAAATATACCTAGTTGGATGAATCTTATTGTAGCCATCTGGCCCAGTGGCTAGCGCGTCTGTCTGGAGTTTTATTACTCTCTGCTCGCGGGTTCTAACCCCGTTCGTGGTATGGGGTTTTTGAGAACTCTGCTGTGCAGGTCCACGATGTCGTCAAAGGCCTCATCTTGGAAACTCTACTGTTCCTTCACCTTTGCTTTAGATATACGCTCCTGCACCACAAGAACTCTGCTGTGACACAACTGTGTAGGTCAAAAGCCTTGATTGAGAACTCTGTTTTTCTATACTTCCAGGACAGAGCAATGTATTGAAGAACATGCTTTGTTCTTTATACTCTTTTGCCGATCTCCAGTTGACTACTACTGCCGGCAGCTAACTCGGTTACGTACGCTGCTAGCTGAGCACCTTTATACGCACTGTATCCGTCTGGAGCTGGACTATGTGAGCAACAATGTTAAAGTTACATAATATGCTAGAATCATATTATCCATCTGTTTTTCAATCATTTTCACTTTTACCCTTCAGACTGCATCGAATAGGTAAAGGACATATCAGGAAGAGTTCCTCAATTATGGCTTCACGGAAATAGAAGGCAAAGGAAAAATGAAACCACAGTGTATTTTCTGAAAGTACTGACTGCAGAGTCTTTGAGGAGTCAACTAGGAAACACTTGGATTATTTGCTCTCATATCTGTCTATCAACCCGCGGGAATACTTTGTGATTTTGGAAAGATCTGTCAAAAAACAAAGACTGAACAGCAACTTAAGAGGTACATTCTATAAATTTTCAGCATCAAGGGCTGGCTTTGAAGTGGCCTCGTTAATTGCCCGAAACACGTTGGTAGAACCTGCAGCTGTACAAATAGTAGAGATCATGTGTGGTCAGAAAGAAGCCATGCGGGTTCAGTGTCCTTGTCTGCAAAAGTTGTAAAAGAGATAATTTCCATCATAACAGAATATACGAGGACAAGATTATTGATACTCAACTTGAAAAGACAATATCAGTAGCAATTCGCAGCTGATGGTGTATATTCGCTACAAAGGTTTCGATGCAACTGAAGAGGAAATCTTGTTCTCCTCTCGAGATGCAAGATCGTGACATTGACGTCTTCAGCAAGGTTAATAAATACTCCAATCGTTATTTTAAAGTGGGAAGTCTGCATTATTGTGTCTGTTGATGGAGCTACAGCCATTTTGGGTCATGTCAGTGGCTTTCCGGCTTTGGCCAGAGAGGAGAATCCAAAAATTGAAGTTACCCACTGTATAATCCATCGCCAGGCACTAGAAACCCTCATGCATAATGGTATCAAGATTGTCAATGTTATCGTGAATTATGTGAAGATGGAGAGGTTGAATATTCAGACCTACTTTATCACAAAGAAGTAAGGTGGCTTTCACGTGGAAATGTTCTGAATCGAGACTGGTCTCTAAAAACTAAACTTGATTTTTTTCTGGTTGATCAAAAGCATGTCCTCGCAGAAGGGTTAACAAACACTTCTTGGGTTGCTCATCTCGGATTAAGCTGACATTTTTGGGTATGTGAATACACTGAAAAAAAAATTACAAGCCAACAATATCAATGTTATTACAACCAGAGAAAAGATTTCGTCGTTTGGATCAAAGATTTCGTATTGGAGCCAGGAAGGAGAAAACAAAATAGGTGCCTTTCCAAAGTAAGCTGTGTTTTTGGAAGATTGTGAAGATGGTGACATCAACGATCCAATTATAGAGCGTCTTACTAAACTCAGAAAGCGGTTCTCTGGTTACTCTCCAGATCTTGATTCACATACTGTGTGTTGGGTTGTGAATCCCTTCAAGTGTGAAATTGCTGATGTGTCAGAAGAGCCTTAATGATTGACAGAGGCGCTTCTTGAACTTCGATAAAACGATGAAGCATTGAACTTCAAAACAACGGAGATCTGTTTTTTTTTTTTTTTTTTTTTAGATGTCAACAGCTGCAAGGACTTTCAAAATTGCACATGAGAAAGTGATTAAAATACTGCTGCCATTTGCGACTACCTATCTTATTGATCAACGATTTTCCACTCACAGAAATTTGTTGAACGACTAAGGCAGTGTCCAAATTGCTCTGACACCAAACCCTAAAGTGAAATCCTAAAGTGAAAATATTTTCAATGAATTCTTTAGTTCCCTAATGAGATTTCTATTCAATTTGTTTGATACTTTTTTTATTTCATGCAATTTATTTTTCATTTTACTGTTTTGTCAATTGTGTGTTTTATTTTAAAAGTATCTTTATCGTCTATAATACATATTTTTTTCAGCTTGTATGACTGTATTCTCCATACAAATGCATTCAATAAACTATTTCGAATTTGAATGCTCCTTGTGTTTGTCGGATTCTATTGACTTTCAAGTCTAGTGGGTCATTTCGCTGTACATAAATTTTTCTTAGGGTCATACCCAAAAAAGTTCGCCGACCTCTGCACTAGAAGTAGCAAGTAATTTTTGAACTATGATAGAGAATACGTATAAGTCAATCATCTAGGACGTACTTTCAGTCACAACGTATGTTCACTACTGGGGAAAAAGTCAATATATATATATGTCGTGCCGATTAGGTAAAACTGGTCAATTAGCAAGAACTCATTTAAAATTAAGTCCTTTCTAAAGTTTTCTCTTATACGTTTAAAGATATATTTTTTTCATTTATGTTAATGTAAAAATTTATAATGTTGTACCAAGAGAAACTTTGAAAACCTACCTAACCTTATTACAACAAGCGCAATTTAATTTAGCCTAACCCAACTAAATATATTTTAGATACGTTTACAATAATTTAATAATAAACAAACACAATGAAATATATTTTTTTCGTTAGGTTCAGAATGATTTTTGCGAAATTATTACATACACAAATTTTCGCTTGTCTTATATGGCAAGGTGAGGGTTGCTATTTAAGCAAAAATCGCAAGTTTTACCTAATCGGCACGACATATATATATATATATACAATGAGCTAATAAAACAAATTCTTCCAGACAACCTCAGTGATTCAGCAGGAATACGGCCCCATCGCTGAAAAGATACTTGCCAATATGCTTAGGGCCATAACATCAGACAGGGAGACTGCCCGTCTCCTAGCTGTGAGTGCACATCACTCTGGGGACTTCCTCCAAACAGTTCCCATTTCGGCCAAGGGAACACGCCTCGACCCTAAGACCCTTCGTATTGCAGTGGCTCTGCGCCTTGTTGCCCCTATTCACACGGAATATACGTGTATTTGCAGCGACGCGCAAGCCGACCAATATGGTCTACATGGTCTTAACTGTTCTAAAACCAAGGGTTGGCATGCAAGACACAATGAGGTCAACGACATCATAAAGAGAACCCTTGCTACAGCTGGATGCCCAGCCGAGAGAGAGCCTCGAGCACTAGCAGCCAACAACGCCCACAACCCAGCAAACCGCCCCGACGGGATCACCATCTATCCGTGGAAGAATGGCAAGCTCTTAGCATGGGATTATACCTGTGTGTCGACACTGGCTGACACCTACATCCATCACAGTGTCAGGCGACAGGGAGGAGCTGCTGACCACAGAGAGGAGTACAAGATCGGCAAGTACAGGGACATAAGCCAACAGTATCAATTTGTCCCAGTGGGATCAGAGACATTGGGAGCGTGGGGCAAAAATGCAACACGTTTCCTTAAAGAACTGGGTTCCAGACTCATCGACACCACCAGGGACCCAAGGGCAGCCACGTTCATGTTCCAGCGTCTCAGTGTGGCCATCCAGAGGAGAAACGCATGCTGCATACTTGGCTCGCCTCCGGCTTCGGAGGAGCTGGAGGAGATTCATAATCTTTGATATATTGTACCATTTTATTCATGTTCATGTTTTCCATTGATGTATTCTGTCTATTAATAAAGAATTCCATCATCATATATAGGGGGTGGTAGGAGAAGAAAATATTCAAACAGCTCCGGGGAGAACCTCGAGTTTTCCCTAAGGTACGCTTATTGTCTTCTCTGAGGATGAGGGTCCCCAATAAAGTTCCAAAGAATGCACCTCCCTATAGAATTAAAAGAAAATATATATATGTATATATATATATATATATATATATATATATATATATATATATATATATATATATATATATATATATATATATATATATATATATATATATATATATATATATATATATATATATATATATATATATATATATATATATATACATATATATATATATATATATATATATATATATATATATATATATATATATATATATATATATATATATATACATATATATATATATATATATATATATATACATATATATATACATATATATATATATATATATAAATATATATATATATATATATATATATATATATATATATATATATATTTAT
>WNWK01026552.1:0-27248 GCA_009830355.1 Cherax destructor | reverse complement strand
CCCCTTGTTGGCTGCTTGACATCACAATGAGTTTATTTTGTGCAGGCATGTAATCACTAGATTAATGTGTGACCTCTTGTTAGTTTTTTATATTTATGCATTTTCTATTATTCTCAATTCTCAAAGCTACTTTGGTAAAATTTAATTTTCCAGTTATTTTTCCATTTGACACTTGAGATGAATTCTTAGTACATAATTTAAAAAATCATTTTCAAACCACATTCCTATTTTCAAGAGCAGTGTTTTGATAATCACATTTCAATGTTATTATTTCAACTTGTACCCCTAAATTCTAAGTCAATTTCTTAACCCTTTCAGTGTTGAGACTCCCTGCTCTCAAACTTGCTCGGGTCGAAGAATTTAAAAAAAAACTTGTGAAATGACGGAGAATCTTTTCTGAAGGTAATGAAACCAAAATACGAAATTTGATGGAAAACTTACGGAATTATGATCTTGCAAAGTTAGCAATCTCAGTGATATTTATGCATTGGCGATTTCACCCACTTTGCGCCTATTTTTGGTCAATTCCATTGTTCCACCTACCAAACTTATAGCTATTTCACTAGTATTCCTTCTAGTCTATTGACCAGTACAGAAACTGCCCATTTACCTATTTCAACTACTACTCACTAGTGATCAGAAATTTGTAATTTGGCCAATTTCATACAAAATTCAACAGTTGCCAGTTTGAATATAGGGTCCAGAATAAACAATGTAGACATTCCTGGCACTAAATAAACATTTCCTCTGTTCCTTAGTCACGTCTCCAGGTCCCTCTTATATTACGCTGCTTTTCATTTCAAATTTTTATTCACACAAAAATAGATTTACTGTTATGAAGACTACTGCATTATTATAATAATTGTATAAATAATGTCAGTGCATTCCTAAATACGTATTAGACTGGCCAGTTGGACGATATTGCACAAGTGATGTCATCACTCAGCACCAACACACCCTCCATCAAGGCCTTTACATCATCCTGTCCCATCTCTAGAAATTAACAATACAATACATACAATACAATTTTTATTTCTTTGTCAGTACAAATAATGTACAGTGGAACCTTGGTTTTCATATGCCCTATTTGTATGTAAAACTATAGTTATTCTCTATAAAATGTATTTTTGTTAATATTTTTGGCTGTCTGGAACTGGTTAATTGGATTTACATTATTTCTTATGGAAATATTAACATAAAATACATTTTATGGAGAATAACTATAGTTTTACATACAACCTAAGGCATACGAAAACTGAGGTTCCACTGTAGTTTACATGTAATAAAACATTGGTAGGCACAAAACAGCCACTGGTATGCAGTGCATTCCGGGCAAACAGACTATTACGTAGGATTCATCATGCAGTTAACTAAAGTCATATGTACAGTAAGAAAGATAACTAATGAACAAATGGTAAAATTTCAGAAGGAATTCTAGTAATGCTGGAGGTGCTAAAAGAGAGGCATGAAAGTCTTGAGTGCTTTTAAAAGAAAAATGAGAAAACTCTATGGTTAAATTATAATAGTCCCTGATATTGTATTAACTGTGCCTGCATTTTAAAGGGGGTTTTGGGGTATTGACAGTTTGGAGGGACGTATAAACTATCATATCTGAGCACCTCTGTAAAGTGACAGTGATTATGTATGAGTGATGGCGAAGTTTTTTTCTTTTGGGTCACCCTGCCTCGGTGGGAAATGGCCGATGCGTAAAAATATACAGTGGACCCCCGCCTAACGAGCACCCCGGAAATCGTACAATTATGTAAGTATAATATTGTGTGCTTGGAAGTGTATTTTGGGGTCTGAAATAGACTAACCTACGTGACATTATTTCTTAACCCTTAAACTGTCCAAACGTAGATCTATGTTTTGTGGGCAGTGCTCTGACCTTTATTTTTTCCATAAGAAAGCATGTAAAAAAAAATAGATATACGTGTGCGTGCGTAGCACTCTGACCTTGATATTCTCAATAAGAAAGTATGTAAAAACCTAGATCTACGTTTGGGGTGCTACGCAAGCAAACACGGATCTATGTTTGGACAGTTTAAGGGTTAAGGAAGTAATGTTGGCTAATGGCACTTGAACAGGCTTCTGGAATGAATTTTGCTCGTTAGGCTGGGGTCCACTGTATATTTTGAAAAATCACAACACTGTCCACACTTTAATTTTGGGGTTGTGACAGTGAAAGGGTTAACAAAAAATCAAACAAATCTTTCTGAACAAAATACAGTGGACCCTCGGTTTTCGTTGAAAATTCTTTCCAGAATGCTGTTTGAGTGCCATTACCGAATGAATTTGTTCCCATAAGGACAAATGTAAATTAGATTAGTCGTTTCAGAACCCCAAAATACTCTTACAAAAATACATTTACATAATTGTTTGAGTTTAGAGGTGAACAAAACCGAGGGTCCACTGTACTTTTGAAAATTTCACTTATGCATGAAAATATTCCTTTATAAAATAACATGGTTGCAACTTTATGCATAAAAACAATTTTGCTAGAATTTAATACAGATTAATCTCTTCTAACTTATCAAAATTCTGCCTAAGTTGGTTACCTTTGATATGTTTTGAGTTTTCCTACTCTCACAGCTATATCCTAGGCCAGGCTGTTACTGCTGGCAGCCCACAGTTGAGTTAATCTGACACTTTGCAAAGGAAAATGTGTAGTTGTTCTAAGATTTCTACACTTGTTCCATAAGTTTCTGATATCTTCTGGCAATGTGTTTAAAAGTCTGGGACCATGTATATTGATACAATATTCTCTTATTGTGCCCACAGCACCCCTGTCTTTCACTGGGTTTGTTTACTCTACACAATCTCCCATATCTTAGTAATATTTAAAATAAATGAACTACAACAACTTTTTAATGTTGCAACTGATTTTTGCACTTATAGCAGAAATGAGTACTGTATATAGTTGTCTTGTTTATTTGGCAAAACAGTCACTACAATATAAGCCAAGTTGGAAGGTTCTGGCTATAAAGCACAACATATATATAGAAGCAGTGTGGCAAAAAAAAAAAAAAAAACGTGCCAAATTCAAATGGAGTAAAATGCAGGTGTAGGGAAGATCAGAGCTATGAAGCTCAAGTGGTTATACTCTCTTAAAGGGTTCTTATAACTTACAATAAAGAACTGTTCGTTCACTAACCCGGATTTTGGCTTTATTGGTGCTTATTTCCTGATGCACAATGCCTTGTATATTCACTGTATAAAAAAAGGTTAAATTACCTTATTTTTTTTCATATCCAACTGTCTTTTCTTGCCTAAAAAAAATAAAATATAAATTCTTTGACAGTGCTGTATGACCCTCAGACCCTCATTATGGGTTTAGCACATAGTTGTGACTGTAATAATAATAAATTCTTTGAGCTCCTGATACTAAGCTAGAATACTGCGTCATTACATTTCTTCTGTTTGAACATCTCTTTTTTGGTAGTAGTGTCTTGCAAATGTCTCACCAACCAGGAGTGGGAACACAAATGATGCTTCACCATATACCTGTAAAAAGACTTCCATCAATCAATAGATATGTTTAAGTTGCTGCATGACCTTAGTAAGGTATCCTCGTACTCCATGAGTCCAGCCTTCACATGATACAAGTTTCTAATACAGTTAAATATCAACACTGAACGTTTGAAGGCATTCAAAGGTGTCAATGGGGGAAGGGTTTCTTCATCCAAAGAAGTGAGCCTGTCCTTCCCTTCTCTGGATCAAACCTAATTGCCTCTCATTTCCTAATTACTGTATGACCCCTCCAGGTTTATCCCTTCCCCTAAGTGCTAGAGTCACTTGAAAGTTGCACTCTCTAGTTATCAACACTGAAGGTTTGTAGCTAAATGGATGAGGCATTTATAGATTATTGCTGGAAAACCAATACAGTGGTACCTCTACTTACGAGCAGCTCCCAACTCGAACATATGTAAGTGATTTTTGGGGGTCTGAAATGGATTAATCTAATTTTCATTATTTCTTATGGGAAAAAATTCCTTCGGTATCGACACTTGAATAGCCGTCTGGAACGAATTAAGCTTGTAACTCGAGGTACCACTGTACAGTGGACCCCTAGTTTTCGTGATTTATTCGTTCCAGAATGCTGTTCAAGTGCCATTACCAAATGAATTTATTCCCATAAGGAATAATGTAAATTAAACTAGTCCTTTTAGACCCCCAAAATACACTTACAAAAATACACTTACATAATTGTTCCAGTTTGGAGCATAACAAACACCGGGGTCCACTGTATTTCTATTTTCCAAATTTCTTTAATAAAATAGGCAAACTGGCACCTATGGAGTATAAAATTATTCTTAAACTTTTTCTAAGTAGGATATGCCAGAATTTAAGGTCTGAAACATGCTAGAAGAGGCATTGTCCAATTACTGCATGAAAACTAATTTGTTTTGATAAAGTGGCACATTAAAACTTGCAGAAAAACATTCCATTTTAAAAATAATGTTGGGAAACTGGCATCTACACATACCAAAAACATTCCCACCCTCATAAATAAGATACAGAATTGTTAAAAGTTTGAAGCCAATCAAAAGAAGCTTTCTAAAGTTAAGGCACAGACAACAAATCAAGATTAGCTGTATAAAATTGAGAAAAGGGCACTTGCCCATCCTAACAGTTTCAGCATTGAAAATTTGAAGCCTATTAGATGAGATAAACTCAAGTTATAAACGAAAACTTTAGAGGAAAAAAAAGAACACTGTACATAAGTATATAACTAGCTCTACAATAAAGCTAAAAGAAAATGTATTTAAGGACCTACTATACTTGTGAAAATAAAAAAAAAATGCCACAAAATCCTGAGTTTTCCATATTTCTCAGTTATAATCCTCTTTAAGGGGGGGCTCCTTGTCGTGGTAAAGAGGCTATCAGTCTGAGGAATTGGACCTCTTGGTCTTCTTCCTCAGACCGAACCTAATTACCCCCAAATCCCCCCTCCCCTTTCCCATCTTCCCTTTTCCTTTTCCTCCTCCTCATCCCTCCCTTATTTCCTTCCCATTTTTACCCTGGGAGCTACTCTCCACAGGCATTCTAGTTCCTAGGTAGGGGTAAGAGTACCGTGGTTCAATCCCATTCCGTTGAGGTTCTTGGTGGTGGTCTAGTTTGCCGTGGAATCTGGATCGCCTGGGGATGTCCCGATCCCTCTCCGGTCTCCCGGGGGGTGGCCTTGGGTATCTTTCGGGCGACGGGTGTATCTCTGGAGGCCACCTTTCGGATTCCGGGGGTGGTGGCCGAAGGCGGTATGCTTTGTGGCGGATATCCGGCCGCCCTCTCTTTTGTCCGCTGAGGTGGCTTGGTGGATGTGAGGTTGCTATCCCGAATTGCTTGTTTACTGGCATGAAGGGTAGGGTATGGCATGGGTTCCATGCAGCATCTGCACTACTTGCGGTGTTGAGGTCCTCTTGGGCATGGAGGGTGATTTACGCCCCTTTCATTCCTCCTAGGAGCTATTCCTCCACGTTCCCCCCTTTTTTTATTCTTTTTTTATTTTTTTTTTTTTCTTAAAAACAAAAAGAAAGAAGTAACCTAACCATGGCTGCCCTAATCCGTGAACCTACCCCCGGGGCCCTTTTTGATACTGCACCTAGTTCTGACCCTACCTCGTTAACGGACAACTCTTCGGACACCTCTAATACCCCTGTACCTCTTGCTGGTGCCGGTTCGTCACCTGCTTCAGGTTCCGGGGTTCCGACTAGCCCTTTTGACACGTCTGACCTTGATTCCGGCTTCTCCCTTAACTGTGCGGCAATTTTTGGATTGCTTGCCCGTTGCACCACCTCCGGTCCCACACCCAAACGATCTAGACCTTTACATGACGATTCGACACTTCCTTCTCGTTCATCTCAGAAACGACCAGCTCGTCACGCACTCCCCTTAAATGCTCTGTTTCACACTACTCAATGGACAAAGTTTTTTACTCTATGACCGACCTCTCCTAATACCTATCTTTCCGATCATAGTACAGTTGTCCCTCGGTTTTCGTGCATCTCCAAACTCGAACATTTATATAAGTGTATTTTCGGAAGTGCTGTTGCAAGTGTATTTTTGGGGGTCTGAAATAGACTAACCTACGTGACATTATTTCTTAAGGAAGTAAATTCATTCAGTAATGGCACTTGAGCAGCATTCTGGAACGAATTTTCAGCGAAAACCGAGGGACCACTGTATTGGTAAAGCTCTCCTATGCCATGTAGGTAAAGATATCTCAATTCATGCTCTCAAGAGCGGCACTCGCATCATCACGGTCCATAGATACTATTCCTATCACTATTGACAAACATCATTCACTCAATTCTTGTAGTGGTACAGTCATTTTATCCCACACCATTGTCCAACAGAATTTCCAGACATGTGGTGATGACATTTTGGAGCAGCTTGAGCTCCAAGAACTCCCTATCCTTAAAGTTGACACTTTTGTCCTCCCTGCCAATAAGCGAAGACGTTATCCTTGCAATATAGCTCGTTTAACATTTGACTGCCGTGAACTTCCACCTTCGGTTTACATTGCAGGTCAACGTTTGCAAGTTCGAAAGGTGACCCCTACACCACAACAGTGTAGAAACTGCTGGCGTTTTGGTCATCCAACAAAATATTGGAGGTCCATGGCCGAATGCCCAGTCTGTGGTGCCAACGACCATGCCAGTCCTTCTTGTAATCTACCTCCCTCTTGCCTTAACTGTCATGAGGTGCATCCATCGTACTTTCGCCATTGTCAGGTTTACCTGAATGAGCGGGAAATCCGTTGTCTCAAAGAGGCAGAAGGCTTCTCATATGCTATGACCGTCTCTCATCTACGCCTTCAAGGGAGACTTCCCCGTATTTCCTATTCTTGCATCGCTAAACGTCGCCCCACTTCTGGGGTCCCAACTTCCCTGGCTTTCTCTGTGGTCGCCTCATCCTCAGTCACCCCTGTCTCGAATCCTTTTGCTGTTCTTGGCTCCAAGGTCCCTACGTCGGCATTCCATACTGTTCACACCCCTTCCTCTACTCACTTGCACAGTTCTGTGTCTACTCGCCCTCGTTCACCACCTAAACCTCAGCGCCCCTCTTCTTCTCATAAGTCCGGCAAAAAATCCCCATTGCCGGGTTCTTCACCAACGACTAGTTCTGTAACGTGTGTGGAGGTTCATCCTCCTCCTCGTTCAATATCTTCATCCCCTAGCCCCTCCCAAGTTCCTTCCTTGACTGCCCATTCCCAGGCCACTTCCACTCCTGTCCCCTCCGAAGCCCTTTTGACAGTTTCCTCTTCCATCTCCTCGCCCTCTACTTTCGTACCGTCTATGGTCTCCCAGATTGTCGCTCACACTTCTTTTCCTTTCATCTCTAATGTGGTCCCACATCCTGCATCTATGACTCCCGAAAAGCTGGAGGCTATTGCACGATTTATTGCAGAGACTGAACCGTTGATGGACACTGCTCCACCTCCGGTTCGTCCTCCTCTCTCTTCTCCGTCTATACCCCTCCTTCCTTCACAGCGTCCCCCTTCTTCTCTGATTACAAGTTTTCCGCTGCCTCCACACGTGGACTTTTCTAACACTAGTCCATAGATACCTCTAACTTCGACTTATATCTTTCTCTCCATACATCATGGCGTATTTGCAGTGGAATATCCGAGGCCTCAGGGGTAACCGGGGTGAGCTTCAGGTGTTGCTCTCCCAGTTTTTTCCTGTTGGTGTCTGTTTGCAAGAACCCAAATTGCAATCCTCTGTTATCAGGCCCTTTTCAGGCTATGATTTGTTGTAGTCATCGGATCCTTTTTCCGATGGAACCTTTAACGAAAGTGCTCTTATACGCACTGGTGTTTCATACCGTCAGGTCTATGTTCATTCTTCTCTACATTACACCGCAGCCTGTATCCACTTGAATAAGTGGTATACACTCTGTTCTTTATATCTCTCCCCTTCGCGAGCATTGTCTATCCCAGATGTTGATTTTCTGGTTTCTTCCTTGCTGCCACCCCTTCTATTACTTGGCTAATTTAAAGCACACCATTTTCTTTGGGGAAGGTCGCACTGTGACTCCCGTGGCGTTCAGTTGGAGGCATTTCTTGCTTCTCTCCCCCTCCATGTTTTAAATACGGGTACTCCTACCCATAAATAACAAAAAAGGCACAATAACGTGACTGGAACAATACACACACAACCCGCACATATAAAAAGAGAGGAGCTTACGACAACGTTTCGGTCCGACTTGGACCATTTACAAAGTCACACTAACACACAGAACAAGGGGAAGGGGTATATATAGGCAGGCAGACAGGGGAGGGCACAAGAGAGTGGGGTAATAATGGAGGTAGTAGTAGAAGTGGTAGTAGAAGTAGTAGTGGAGTCAGTCATAGTCTAGGAAAGGAGCACTGCAATGAAGCTGGCGGCCCGCGTGTGTAGGACAAGAACACAGAGAGGAAAAGGCGAATAAAATAAAATAAAGAAGGACAAAATTAAGGCAAAAGAAAAGAAAAGAAAACCCATAGGAGAAAAAGGAGAAGGGGAAGAGATGAAAGGGGAAGGAATCAGGTTAAGTCACTGGTGTTCTGAAGTTTAGAGCATTTAACAATGTAATGGGAGAGGAAAGCATCAACAGAGACAAAGCCAGGGCTAAGATTCATACAGCCTGGTTGAATCCTCCCTTATACACAACTTTCCCTGTATGAATCAGTGCTCCTTTCCTAGACTATGACTGACTCCACTACTACTTCTACTACCACTTCTACTACTATCTCCATTATTACCCCACTCTTGTGCCCTCCCCTGTCTGCCTGCCTGCCTATATATACTCCTTCCCCTTGTTCTGTGTGTTAGTGTGACTTTGTAAATGGTCCAAGTCGGACCGAAACGTCGTCGTAAGCTCCTCTCTTTTTATATGTGCGGGTTGTGTGTGTAGTGTACTCCTACCCATTTTGATCCCCGAACTCATTCTTTCTCCTGCATTGATCTTTCCATCTGCTCTTCATCAACTGTCCTTGACTTCACCTGGTCTGTCCTCCCGGACTTGCATGATAGCAATCATTTCCCAATCATCCTTAAGTCCCCTTCGTATTCCACCTCCACATAGCCCACGCTGACAATTTGACCAGTGAAATGGGACTTTTACACACATCTTACTACCTTTCATGAAGTTCCTTCCTTGTCCTCCATTGATGAGGTTTTACATCTCTTTTCATCCTCCGGCTTCACATTCTATCCCCCAAACTTCGGCCAAGCATTCTCAGAAGTCCGTGCCTTGGTGGTCTCCTGCTTGTGCTCGGGCAGTACGTTTGAAACGCACTGCGTGGGGCAGGTATCGGTATAACAGAACCACAGAGAGACTCCTTGATTTTAAGCAGAAGAGAGCAATTGCTCGCCGTGTCATACGTGATGCTAAACACACTTGCTGGCGAGATTGTTTCCACGGTCACTTTGGCTTCCTCAATGAGTGCAGTCTGGAAGAAAGTGCGGAAATTGAGTGGTAAATTCTCCCCCGACCCGGCTCCTGTTCTTCAGGTTGCTGTTGTCGATATAGCACACCTTCTTGCCGTTGCCACTGAAATTGGTAATCATCTGGTCCGCATTTCTCAGGGGCTCCATCTATGCCCCTCGTTCCTTTCTTCTAAGTCTGCCAGTGAGTTAAAACCCTTAGATTTTTCTTCTCTCAGAGAGGAATCTTATAATGCGCCTTTTACCCTTCAAGAACTGGAGGCAACACACACTGCTTGCCGATCATCAGCAGCTGGGCCAGACGGCATACATATTCGTATGCTACAGCATTTATATCAGTCTGCTCTTACTGTCCTCTTACGACTCTTTAATCTTATATGGTCGCAAGGAGTTATTCCCCAACTGTGGAAGTCTGTTATTGTTCTCCCTTTTCACAAACCGGGTACTACGGGACATGATACCTCCCACTACCGTCCCATCGCTCTTACCAGTAAATAGACGTTTGATGTGGTATTTAGAGACTCGTAGTAGTCTTTCCACTAGTCAATATGGCTTTCGTAAGGGCCGTTCTGCCATTGACCCCTTACTACGCTTGGATACGTATATTCGTAATGCCTTTGCCAATAACCACTCGGTTATCGCCATCTTTTTCGATTTTGAGAAGGCTTATGACACAACTTGGAAGTATAATATCTTGACCCACGCCCACTCCTTAGGCCTCCGAGCCAATCTACCATTTTTCCTTAAGGCTTTCTTAACTGAAAGACATTTCCGTGTCCGGGTTAGTAATGAGCTTTCCCCGGACTTTGTCCAAGCTGAAGGTGTCCCCCAGGGTTGTGTTCTGAGCACAACACTCTTTCTCCTTGCTATAAATAATCTGGCATCAATTCTCCCATCCAACATTTGGTCATCGCTTTATGTGGATGACTTTGCTATAGCTTGTGCATGTGCTGACTGTCACCTCATTGCAGTTTCCCTCCAGCATGCCGTCAACCGAGTTTCCGATTGGGCTACCTCTCACGGTTTTAAATTTTCTAGTAACAAGACGTTCAGTGGTCTCTGATCATCCGTTGTACCTATACGGCTCACGTATCCCAGAACGTGATAGAGTCAGGTTTCTCAGCCTCCTGTTTGACCGTCGATTGTCCTGGAAACCTCACATTACCTCTCTGAAGGCAACTTGTCATAGCCGGCTGAACCTCCTAAAAACCCTCGCACATCTTTCGTGGGGGGTTGATCGTAGCACTCTCCTCCGCCTGC
Organism: Cherax destructor; assembly: GCA_009830355.1. Lineage (NCBI taxonomy): Eukaryota > Metazoa > Arthropoda > Malacostraca > Decapoda > Parastacidae > Cherax > Cherax destructor. The sequence goes on along the minus strand of WNWK01026552.1, from coordinate 16,560 downwards.
ACTCAGCCCTAATTTTATCAAAACTCGATTATGGTGACCAGATATATTCAGCGGCTTCCCCTGATACTCTTTCTAGCCTTAATCCCATACATCATCAGGGATTGCGTTTATGCCTTGGTGCATTTCGTTCTTTCCCGGTTGAGTGGCTCTATGTAGAAGCGAACATTCCATCCTTGTCCGATCGTCGTGATGCACATTGCATTTGCTATTATGTTCACTCCCATGACCTCCGCAATCCTTCCATGTATAGGATTGTCACAGATGTTAGTAGGCGCCTTTTATTTGTCCGTCGCCCCTGTTTACTTCGTCCCTTTTCTCTTCGTCTACATTCACTCTTGTCTTCCCTTCAACTACCACCTTTATACGTTCATGTGACATCTCCCTTTCCCCTACCCCTTGGGAAGTTCCTGCTGTCCGTGTCTGTTCTATTCCTCTACCTTGCGCGAAAGCCCAACTACCTACGGCGGCTTCTCGCTCTTTTTTTCTAGACCACTTCCGTTCTCATTCCTATGCCATCGCAGTATACACCGATGGTTCAAAGTCATCTGACGGTGTCGGATTCGCAGCAGTCTTCCCGGACAGCGTCGTGCGAGGGCATTTATTACCCTCGGCTAGCATATTTACGGCTGAATTGTATGCCATTCTTGTGGCACTTATCTGTATTGCATCTATGCCTGTGTCACCATTTGTGGTCGTTTCAGACTCCCTTAGTGCTTTACAGGCTATCCGTAAAATTGATACACCTCACCCCCTAGTTCTTCGTATCCAACTTTGGTTACGCCGTATCTTTAGCAAGCACAAAGATATTGTTTTTTGTTAGGTCCCTGGTCATGTTGACGTACAGAGCAATGAACAGGCAGACACTGCTGCGCGGTCAGCAGTACATGACCTTCCAGTTTCATATACAGGTGTTCCTTTCACGGACTATTTTGCGGTCATTGCTACCCACCTTCGCACCCGTTGGCAACAACGCTGGTCTGATCTGCTAAATAACAAACTTCATTCTATTAAACCGAGTATAGGTTTCTGGCCTTCTTCTTGTCACCAATGTCGAGGTTGGGAGACTACACACTCCCATCTTCGCATCGGCCATACTCGTCTTACTCACGGGTATCTCATGGAGAGGCTCCCTGCCCCTCTCTGTGAGCATTGTCAGGTTCCAGTGTCTGTTCGACATACAGTGGTCCCTCGGTTTTCGTGCATCTCCAAACTCGAACATTTATGTAAGTGTATTTTTGTAAGTGCTGTTGCAAGTGTATTTTTGGGGGTCTGGAATAGACTAACCTACGTGACATTATTTCTTAAGGAAGTAAATTCGTTCGGTAATGGCACTTGAGCAGCATTCTGGAATGAATTTTCGGCAAAAACTGAGGGACCACTGTATTCTGTTGGACTGCCCACTCTATCAACGAGCACGCAGAATTTACCTCCAACGGCGTCTTCGCTCTGTGGCCCTTTCTTTACCTTCCCTTCTTGCTGATGGACCCTCCTTTAATCCTGACTCTCTCGTTGACTTTTTGACACAAACTGACTTACTACACAAACTCTGAAGATTATACCTCTAACACCTCCCTCAGTCCCTTCTATCTCGATCTCTTGCTACCCTCTATCCCTGCACTATCCACTGTCCTGCTGCAATCCATACCCTACTAATCATCCATCTCCCTCTTAAAATCCATTCTCCCTGCATCCTGTCCTAACCAGCCACGGTGTATAACCCGTGGTTTAGCGCTTCTTTTGATTATAATAATAATAATAATCTCAGTTATAATTCATTTTAAATTCTTTGCAGTACAATCATATAATAAAAGAAAAGTCTGATTATGTTAAGAAACTGGAATTTTCATACCTTTTATGAGCTACCACACAAGGACAGCAGAGTGGGTGAAGTAAAATTTTGAACTAGAACCTACACATTTTTGGGGAGGGAGTTTGTGATGCATACTAAAATAGTCAATCCTTCCAAGGTATGACAAGTGTGTATGACAAGCATACTGTTCTTTTTTTTCACAAATGTATATTAACAATGTGCTAAACATACTACAAGCATATCAAAGGGTTTAACCAATAGGGGTAAATATAAATTAACATAGCACACTAAACATACCATAAGCATATGAATTTGTTTAACCAGTGGGGAAAGGGTATGTAGCTGAAACAAGCAAGCTTATTGTATTCTCTCTGATGAGCAAGGGCTATTAACATTCCCCTTGATATTCTATTACTCTGATAGGTATACATGTTTGTAGTACTACATAAATGTTGACCGTCTCCTACCGAGGCTGGGTGACCCAAAAATGAAACACTTTCACCATCATTCACACATAATCACTTGACTTTGCAGAGGCGCCCAGATTCGACAGTTTAGATGTCACTCCCAACACCCACCATCTCCCAAACTCCTACTAAAGTCCAGGCACTGTACTTCCCACCTCCAGGACTCGTCTGGCTAACCGGTTTCCCTTCACAAAATATTACCCTGCTCACACTCCAACAGCTTGTCAGGTCGCAAAAACCATTCACTCCTGTCTAACATGTTCACACATGCCTGCTGCATGTCCAAGCCCCTTGCACCCAAAACCTCTTTTACCCCATCTCCATCCTTTCCTATGACGATCCCTACCCCTCTTCCCCTCCCCTATACACCCTCCAAGTCATCCTATTTTGCTCCATCCTCTCTAAATGACCAAACCACCTTGACAACCCCTCTTCAGCCCTCTGAATAATACTTTTAGTAACTCCACACCTCCTAATTTCCACACTACGAATTCTCTGCATAATATTTACACCATATGTTGTCCTTAGATATGATATCTCCACTGCCTCCAGCCTCCTCCTTGCTGCAGCATTTACAACCCATGCTTCACACTCATATAAGTGTTGGTATCACTATACTCTCATACATTCCCTTCTTTGCCTTCATGGAAAATTAAGTCTGGTAAGGTAAGGGCTGGACAATATAAGTAGGTTGTTATAATCATAAAGACCTTCCTTGGCATACAGACTATACCAGAAATGCATCTAGCCTGCATCCATGGTTTATAAGATTCTGCAAAAATTGATGCCTTGCTTCATCACATAAAAACAGCCTTCAGTTGGTATCCAGTTCAAAATCCTTATCATTTTTCCCATATAAGATAAAGCATGTTTATCAGTATTAGCATCCCTTTGTTTTTCCATACTTAAAAGAGTCAGGGGTTTATAAGTTTATGAAAAAAATTTGGTCAGTAAAATGTGAATGTGACATCTCAACTTTCCAATGGCTATCATCCTTTGCTTTCTCACCGCTTCTGGGAAGTGGATCCACAGTCCGTGCTCCTTCTATATGTAAGTTTTGCTGGTCCAGAGTTTAATGTTATCTGACTGTCAAGTCTACTGTTCAGTGCTACATGGTTAAAGTGCTAAGTAAATATCACAACTACTACTACTACTTGGTCTGCTCTTCCCCACTGCATCTGCTGGATCCTGTTCACCTGGTGTTTTGGCTGCACACTTGGGTATTCTGAACTTGCCTTACCGAGTGCATGTGTCTATTCTAGCGAGTTCTCCCTGGATGAACTTTGTGAGCAGCTGAGCTTGTGCTACTTTTTCCATGTTCAATGCACTCTTTAGAATGTAGCTATGCTAATGTGTTTTGTGGCAGAGAAAAGGAAGTTCCAACTTTGGTTGCTTGAGGCTTCCTGTGCCCTCCTATGCTGAGACAAGGGCTACCTTCCTATACTGTTTAAGGCCTAATACAGTGAACCCCCGCCTAACGAGCACCCCGGAAATCGTACAATTATGTAAGTATAATATTGTAAGTGCTTGTGGAAGTGTATTTTTGGGGGTCTGAAATAGACTAACCTACGTGACATTATTTCTTAAGGAAGTAAATTCGTTCGATAATGGCACTTGAGCAGGCTTCTGGAATGAATTTTGCTCGTTAGGCGGGGGTCCACTGTATCTACTTTGGTTGGGTTATGTATAAACACGAAAAGTAAAAAATGGGCCACAGAAAATATAATGTTCAATAAGGACAAATTCCAGCTACTCCATTATGGAAAACTTGAGGGTTTAAAAGCTAGAATGGAGTATAAGACAACTTCTAACCACACAATAGAATGAAAAACTAATGTGAAGGACTTAGGAGTGATAATGTCAAGAGGATTTCGCCTTCAAGCATCACAAGTGTCATTATCACATCTGGGAAGAAAATGATAGGATGGATAATTAGAACCTTCCAAACGAGAAATGCAAAGCCACTTATGATCCTCTTTAAGTCACTTGTTCTATCTAGGCTGGAATACTGCTGTACGCTAACAGACCCTTTCAAGGCAGGCAAAGCTGCAGATTTGGAGAATGTATAGAAGACCTAACTGTGCAGATATGCTCAGTAAAGCACCATGATTACTGGGAACGTTCGAAATCCTTGGCTTGTACTCCCTGGATTTCAGGCGAGAAAGGTCACCCTGCCTCGGTGGGAGACGGCCAACATGTTTAAAAAAAAAAAAATATTTTAAACTTTTTCCATCAGCAGCAGTATGGTGCTTTTTGTATTTAAACTTTGTTAATATTGCACATTGCACTTACTTTGACAGGAGTGGCATCCATCTTAATCTTGCCCCAAGACACAGCTTCATCAGGCCGAGCACCACTGTCGCTACCGTCCCACTCACTGGCTGTGTTTAAGAACACCGAGAAGTTGGCTCCATTCCTCTGTAGATTAGAAATGTAATGTTATAAACAGTATGACAAAAGTAAAATTTTTTTTTATTATTAACACATCAGCCGATTCCCACCAAGGCAGGGTGGCCTGAAAAAGAAAAACTTTCATCATCATTCACTCCATCACTGTCTTGCCAGAGGGGTGCTTTACACTACAGTTATAAAACTGCAACATTAACACCCCTCCTGCAGAGTGCAGACACTGTAATTCCCATCTCCAGGACTCAAGTCCGGCCTGCCGGTTTCCCTGAATCCCTTCATAAATGTTACTTTGCTCACACTACAACAGCACGTCACGTATTAAAAACCATTTGTCTCCATTCACTCCTATCAAATACACTCACACATGCTTGCTGGAAGTCCAAGCCCCTTGCAAACAAAACCTCCTTTACCCCCTCCCTCCAACCTTTCCTAGGCCGACCCCTACCCCGCCTTCCCTCCACTACAGATTTATACACTCGAAGTTATTCTGTCTCGTTCCATTCTCTCTACATGTCCGAACCACCTCAACAACCCCTCCTCAGCTCTCTGGATAATAGTTTTGGTAATCCCGCACCTCCTCCTAATTTCCAAACTCTGAATTCTCTGCATTATATTCACACCACACATTGACCTCAGACATGACATCTCCACTGCCTCCAGCCTTCTCCTCATTGCAACATTCATCACCCATGCTTCACACCTATAAGAGTGTTAGTATAACTATACTCTCATACATTCCCCTCTTTACTTCCATGGACAAGGTTCTTTGTCTCCACAGACTCCGAAGTGCTCCACTCACCCTTTTCCCCTCATCAATTCTATGATTCACCTCATCCTTCATAGACCCATCTGCTGACATGTCCACTCCCAAATATCTGAATACATTCACCTCCTCCATACTCTCTCCCTCCAATCTGATATCCAATCTTTTGTCACCTAATCTTTTTGTTATCCTCATCACTTTACTCTTGCCTATATTCACTTTCAATTTTCTTCTTTTACACACCCTATCAAATTCATCCACCAACCTCTGCAACTTCTCTTCAGAATCTCCCAAAAGCACAGTGTCATCAGCAAAAAGCAACTGTGACAACTCCCACTTTGTATTTGATTCTTTATCTTTTAACCCCACACCTCTTGCCAAGACCCTCGCGTTCACTTCTCTTACAACCCCATCTATAAATATATTGAACAACCACGGTGACATCACACATCCTTGTCTAAGGCCCACTTTTACTGGGAAATAGTCCCCTTCCCTCCTACACACTCTAACCTGAGCTTCACTATCCTCATAAAAACTCTTCACTGCTTTCAGTAACCTACCTCCTATTCCATACACCTGCAACATCTGCCACATTGCCCCCCTATCCACCCTATCATACGCCTTTTCCAAATCCATAAAGGCCACAAAAACCTCTTTACCCTTATCCAAATACTGTTCACCTATATGTTTCACTGTAAACACTTGGTCTACACACCCCCTACCTTTCCTAAAGCCCCCTTGTTCATCTGCTATCCTGCTTTCTGTCTTACTCTTAATTCTTTCAATAATAACTCTACCATACACTTTACCAGGTACACTCAACAGACTTATTCCCCCATAATTTTTGCACTCTCTTTTGTCCCCTTTGCCTTTATACAAAGGAACAATACATGCTCTCTGCCAATCCCTAGGTACCTTACCCTCTTCCATACATTTATTAAATAATAGCACCAACCACTCCAAAACTATATCCCCACCTGCTTTTAACATTTCTATCTTTATCCCATCAATCCCAGCTGCCTTACCCCCTTTCATTCTACCCACTGCATCACGAACTTCCCCCATACTCACAACTGGCTCTTCCACACTCCTACAAGATGTTATTCCTCCTTGCCCTATTCACGAAATCACAGCTTCCCTGTCTTCATCAACATTTAACAACTCCTCAAAATATTCCCTCCATCTTCCCGATACCTCTAACTCTCCATTTAATAACTCTCCTCTCCTATTTTTAACTGTCAAATCCATTTGTTCCCTAGGCTTCCTTAACTTATTAATCTCACTCCAAAACTTTTTCTTATTTTCAACAAAATTTGTTGATAACATCTCACCCACTCTCTCATTTGCTCTCTTTTTACTTTGCTTCACCACTCTCTTAACCTCTCTTTTTCTCTCCATATACAGTGGTCCCTCGGTTTTCGTGCATCTCCAAACTCGAACATTTATGTAAGTGTATTTTCGTAAGTGCTGTTGCAAGTGTATTTTTGGGGATCTGAAATAGACTAACCTACGTGACATTATTTCTTAAGGAAGTAAATTCGTTCGGTAATGGCACTTGAGCAGCATTCTGGAACAAATTTTTGGCGAAAACCGAGAGACCACTGTACTCTTCCCTCCTTGCATCACTTCTACTTTGTAAAAACCTCTCATATGCTAACTTTTTCTCCATTACTACTCTCTTTACATCATCATTCCACCAATTGCTCTTCTTCCCTCCCGCACCCACTCGCCTGTAACCACAAATTTCTGCTGAACACTCTTAACATTACATTTTTAAATCTACCCCATACATCTTCGACCCCATTGCCTACACTCTCACTAACCCATCTATCCTCCAATAGTTGTTTATATCTTACCCTAACTGCCTCCTCTTTTAGTTTATAAACCTTCACCTCTCTCTTACTTACTGCTTCTATTTTCCTTGTATCCCATCTACCTTTTACTCCCACTGTAGCTATAACTAAAAAGTGATCTGATATATCTGTGGCCCCTCTATAAACATGTACATCCTGAAGTCTACTCAACAGTCTTTTATCTACCAATACATAGTCCAACAAACTACAGTGGTACCTCGAGTTACGATATTTTTTCGTTCGAGAATGCTGTTCAAGTGCCATTACCAAACGAATTTATCCCCATAAGGAATAATGTAAAATAGACTAGTCCTTTTACACCCCAAAAATATACTTACAAAAGCATTTAAAAAAATAAACTTACATAAAAGGGCGATTTTGGGGACCATCGTAACTCGAGGTACCACTGTACTGTCATTTCGCCCTACATCATATCTTGTATACTTATTTATCCTCTTTTTCTTAAAATATGTATTACCTATAATTAAACCCCTTTCTATACAAAGTTCAATCAAAGGGCTCCCATTATCATTTACACCTGGCACCCCAAACTTACCTACCACACCCTCTCTACATGTTTCTCCTACTTTAGCATTTAGGTCCCCTACCACAATTACTCTCTCACTTGGTTCAAAAGTTCCTATACATTCGCTTAACATCTCCCAAAATCTCTCTCTCTCTCCTCTACACTCCTCTCTTCTCCAGGTGCATACACGCTTATTATGACCCACTTTTCGCATCCGACCCTTATTTTAATCCACATAATCCTTGATATAATACTGTATATCCTGGGTAGTAGGTTGGTAGACAGCAACCGCCCAGGGAGGTACTACCGTCCTGCCAAGTGAGTGTGAAACAGAAGCCTGTAATTGTTTTACATGATAGGATGTCTGGTGTCTTTTTTCTGTTTCATAAACATGCAAGATTTCAGGTACATCTTGCTACTTCTACTTACACTTAGGTCACACTACACATACATAAACAAGCATATATATACACACACCCCTCTGGGTTTTCTTCTATTTCTTTACTAGTTCTTGTTCTTGTTTATTTCCTCTTATCTCCATGGGAAAGTGGAACAGAATTCTTCCTCTGTGAGACATGCGTGCCATAAGAGGTGACTTAAATGCAGGGAGCAAGGAGCTAGTAACCTCTTCTACTGTATACATTACTAAAGTTAAAGATAAACTTTTGTTTTTCTTTTTGGGCCACCCTGCCTCGGTGGGATATGGCCAGTTTGTTGAAAGAAGAATAGTGTATATACGTATATGTGTGTGTATACATATATGTACAATAGACTGTCAATTGCAGAAACACAGAATTGCAATATAGCTCGTTTAACGTTTGACTGCCGTGAACTCCCACCTTCAGTCAACATTGTAGGTCAACGTTTACAAGTTCGAAAGGTGACCCCTACACCGCAACAGTGTAGAAACTGCTGGCATTTTGGTCATCCAGCAAAATATTGCAGGTCCATGGCCGAGTGCCCAGTCTGTGGTGCCGACGACCATGCCAGTCCTTCTTGTACTCTACCTCCCTCTTGCCTTAACTGTCATGAGGCACATCCATCGTACTCTCGCCGTTGTCAGGTTTACCTGAATGAGCGGGAAATTCGTTGTCTCAAAGAAGCGGAAGGCTTCTCGTATGCTATGGCCGTCTCTCATCTACGCCTTCAAGGGAAACTTCCCCGTATTTCCTATTCTCGCATTGCTAAACGTCGCCCCACTTCTGGGGTCCCAACTTCCTCTGTGGTTACAACATCCTCAGTCACCCCTGTCTCGAATCCTTTTGATGTTCTTGGCTCCGAGGTCCCTACCTCGGCATCCCATACTGTTCACACTCTTTCCTCTACTCACTCGCACAGTTCTGAGTCTACACGTCCTCGTCCTTTGCCTAAACCTCAGCGCTCCCCTCCTCATAAGCCTGGCAAAAAATCCCTATTGCCGGGTTCTTCGTCTCCGACTAGTTCTGTAACGTGTGTGGAGGTTCATCCTCCACCTCGTACACTACCTTCATCCCCTGTCCCCTCCCAAGTCCCTTCGACAGTTTCCTCTTCCATCTCCTCGCCTTCTACTTTAGTACAGTCTATAGACTCCCCGATAGTTGCTCACTCTCCTTCCATTTCTAATGTCATCCCTCATTCTGCATCTTTGTCTTCCGAAACACTGGAAGCTATCGCAGAATATACAGTAGACCCTCATTTAGCACGACTTTATGTTGCGCGTTTTGGGTATTACGCGATTGAAGAATTGCGGCACATTTTTTATCTAACACGACGTAAACCTTATTTTACGCGATTCGCTGGAGGGGAAAAATTTTGAGCCCGCGGTCGCCTGCAGTAGGTTAAACCATTGAGTCAGTGGGGGTCCTACTAAGGGTGGCTATGAGCCACAACAAGTGTTTAATGCTGACGAGACAAGTGTTTTCTGGAAGAAAATGCCAACATGAACTTATATCAGTCAGCAAGAGAAAAGTGCACCAGGCTTCAAGACAGCAAAGGATCGCTTCACCTTGCTCCTTTTGGGTAATGCATCAGGTGATTTCAAGTGTACGCCCATGGTTATTTACCGCTGTAAGAATCCTCATGCTTTGAGGAAAAGGAATTTGTTTTCCTTCCCACAAACTGTAAGTTTATTCAGGTATACAGAGATAGTTACATTGATTATCATACATAGCAGCATATGTGTAGAGAACCTAGGATAACCCAAAGTGTTATCCTAGAGAACCTAGAGAACCTAGGATAACCCAGTGTTATCCTAGAGAACCTAGGATAACCCAAAGTTTGGGTTATCCTAGGTTCTCTACACATATGCTGCTATGTATGATAATCTTTGTAACTGTATCTGTGTATACCTGAATAAACTTACAGTTTGCAGGAAGAAAAAACAAATAACCATTCCCTCAAGCGGCCGGTGCTAATGTTGTGGAACAACTGGGGAGACCACCCGCCTTCCCAGGCTACCCTTCCCCCAACAACACCCCACCATCCCAGCATTCGTATTCCATACGCGTCAAGCCAGCTGTTTGTCAAGAATAAGAGAGTGAATTGTGTTTTGATCTTTAAATTACTATATCTTGTATCTGCCAAGCAATCATGTCACCCAGTAGGCATACCAGTGTTGCTCAAAGTGGCAAGAAAATGTTTAAGCATTTATTAAGTCTTAGAATTAACAAAGAAAAAGATATTAGACAAGACATAACCTGTGGCTGTAATGAAGTGTTACTTTGTACACATAAAAAGATGTAAACATAAGTTTGTGTGACTAACTTACTGACTGACTGGACTGACTGACTTACTGAATGACTTGACTGACTGACTTACTGAATGACTTGACTGACTGACTTACTGAATGACTTGACTGACTGACTTACTGAATGACTTGACTGACTGACTTACTGACTGACTTGACTGACTGACTTACTGAATGACTTGACTGACTGACTTACTGAATGACTTGACTGACTGACTTACTGAATGACTTGACTGACTGACTTACTGAATGACTTGACTGACTGACTTACTGAATGACTTAAATGGCTTAAATACTCACCTTTACTCATTGTATACTATCTACAATAATTCTTACAATTTAGTTTTAAGTTAATTTTAACCCTTTCAGGGTCCAAGGGGGGTCTCCAATCTCGTCTCAGGGTCCATGAATTTCAAAAAAAAAAATTCTTTTTCTTATGAAGTGATAGAGTTTTTTTTTCTAAATCTAATAGGCTAAAAAACACATTTTTGCGATCAATACTTACGGAGATATAGAGGATTGAAGTTGACCAAAATGGAACCGCTTACGGCAACATCGCGGACTGCCTGTCACCCGGTAATAGTTTATTTATTTTTTATACTTTTTTTTATTTTTTAACATTTTATTTTGTCAAGTAACTTTTATGTCCTGTGAGACCAATATAAATCATATTTTGTATATATACTCTCCTTTTATACTACAATAACTGCTGGCTGACTGGCTGACCAGCTGTCTGGCTAGCTGACCAGCTGGCTGGCTAGCTGACTAGCTGGCTGGCTAGCTGACCAGCTGGCTGGATGGATGGCCAGCTGAGTGGCTGGCTTGCTTTGGGTGACCAGCTAGCAGGCTAGCTGGCTGGCTTGCTGACCAAGTTGGCTTGGCTGGCTGGCTAGCTGACCAGTTGGCTGGGCTAGCTAGCTGACCAATTGGCTGGCTGGCTACCTGACCAACTGGTTGTCTGGCTGGCTGAACAGCTGGCGGGATTGATGGCCAGCTGACTGGCTGGCTGACCAGCTAGCAGGCTGGCTGCTGACCAGTTGGCTGGCTAACTGCGGTTTGGCTAAGACCAGTTGGCTGGTTGTCTGGCTGGCTGGCTAGCTAGCTGACTAGTTGGCTGGCTGGCTGGCTAGCTGGCTGGCTGGATGATGGATGGCCAGCCGGCTGGGGCTGGCTGGCTGGATGGATGGCCAGCCGGCTGGCTGGATGGATGGCCAGCCGGCTGGCTGGGCTTGCTGGCTGAGCAACCGCTGGCTGGCTACCTGACCAGCTGGCTAGCTGACCAGCTGGCTGACTGAACAGCTGACTGGCTGGCTGAACAGCTGGTTGCATGGATGGCCAGCCGGCTGGCTTGCTGGCTGACTGACTGGCAGGGAAAATACAATAATAATAATAAATAATAATAATAATAAATTATTATTATTATTATTATTTTGTTGAAGCATGATGGTGTGTCGTCTTATCAGTAATCTAATTACAAGTGACATTGATGAGGGGTGGGGGTCCTCTTTTTCTTTTATTATCAGCAATCTAATTAGTTTTGACATTTGATGTGGGTACCCTGCCTTGCCTGCCTGCCGCCATGCCTCCTCCCTCCTTTCCGCCCTCCCTGCCTCCCTCCCTTCCGCCCTCCCTCCCTTCTCCCCTCCCTGCCTCCTCCCTCCTCGCTCCCTCCCTCCTTCCGCCCTCCCTGCCTCCCTCCCTCCCTTTCCGCCCTCCCTGCCTCCCTCCCTTCCGCCCCCCTGCCTCCCCCCCCTCCCTGCCGCTTCCCTGCCTCCTCCCGCCCTCCCTGCCGCCCTCCCTGCTTCCCTCCCTGTCTCCCTGCCAGCCAGCCAAGGGTGACGGGTTAGCCTTCCTCTTATCAGAGTGATGACATTTGACAAATGAGTGTACATTGCCTTCCCTTTATTTGTTTTCACTGTTTTATCTGCCTGTCTGTTTGTCTCTTTTTTCTGTCTCTCTCGTCTCAGAGACAGTCACTATTGAACCAACACTGCCACATCTGAGTCCTGATATATTATTTTTCAGACTGGATTTTTTTGGATTATCCTAGGTAATTTACACTACGTATTTATCCTATTTTATTTACACTAAAATTTATCCTAGGTTATTTACACTGTATTTTGTACATATGTTACAGAGCCGCTAGCTAGCTGGTCAGCCAGCTGGCCAGCCAGCCAGCCAGCCTGCCTGCCTGCCAGCCAGCCTTCCCTCCACTGTCTTCCCCACCCACTACAACTGTCTTCCCCACCCACCCCACTGTCTTCCCCACCCACCCCACTGTCTTCCCCACCCACCCCACTGTCTTCCCCCCCCACCCCACTGTCTTCCCCCCCTCCACCCATTGCCTTCCCCACTCCCCCACTGCCTTCCCCACTTCCCCAACTGTCTTCCCCACTCCCCTACTGTCTTCCTCACTCTCCCACTGTCTTTCCCACCCACCCCACTGTCTTTCCCACCCCTCACTGCCTTCCCCACTCCCCACTGTCTTCCCCACTGCCTTCCCCACTGTCTTCCCACCCACTCCACTGCCTTTTCCCCACTGTTATCCCCACCCACTCCACTGTCTTCCCTACTTCCCCACTGCCTTCCCTACCCCCCACTGCCTTCCCTACTCCCCCACTGCCTTCCCCACTCTCCCCACTGCCTTCCCTACGACTCACACTGCTGGAGCAGGTATTCCTTACACATGGCTTGGTGACAAAGGCTCACTGAATTACTACTCCACAATGCAATGGAGGTGCATAGATTTTTTTCCTACTGCGCACACTTTACCACATAGACCCATTCTAACACATGCAGGCTACCAGCCTCTCCCTTGATTTGAAGGTGCAGAATTTATAGCGACTAACGTCAATAACCCCAGTGCGTAAGCCGTACTAGTACGCCAATAACCCTGAAAGGGTTAAGTCTGCCCAAAATGCCCTGCATACTAGGGGCTTTTGGCATGTACACCTCATGTAATCTCAATAACCAAATGTAATTTTTGTATCATGTCCAAATAAAAATTATTATTATTATTATTATTATTATTACTTGACTGACTGACTGAATGTCTTGACTGACTTACTGAATGACTTGACTGACTGACTTACTGAATGACTTGACTGACTGACTTACTGAATGACTTGACTGACTGACTTACTGAATGACTTGACTGACTGACTTACTGAATTACTTGACTGACTGACTTACTGAATGACTTTACTGACTGACTTACTGAATGACTTGACTGACTGACTTACTGAATGACTTGACTGACTGACTTACTGAATGTCTTGACTGACTTACTGAATGTCTTGACTGACTTACTGAATGACTTGACTGACTTACTGAATGACTTGACTGACTTACTGAATGACTTGACTGACTGACTTACTGAATGATACTGAATGACTTAACTGACTTACTGAATGGACTGACTTACTGAATGACTTTATTAAAATTGAACACCAGTACAACCATCGACTTAATTTCCAGAATTCTACTATCCCCCTCAGCCCAGTGGGCCACAGCATAACCCCCACTCTCTTCACAATCATCCACAAACATCAGCCCCACAATTTAAGGTAAATACTATTTTTCTGTTACATTTGTAGTCTTAAGCAGAAAAAACCATAATACATCACGATAATGAACTCAATTACATATTCTTTTTTATTTTGAAGATCTGTTGGTCAAAAAAAACTTGTTTGGTTTTTTGGGGACTCTCGGGAACGTAACCCACCCAAAAGTTTTTTTAAATTTATTAACACGATTTTGCTAACACGATGTTTTCAGGAACGTAACTACCGTCAAATAGGGCCTATTATTTCAGAGACTGGAACGATGATGGACACCGCTCCCCCTGGGGTTCCCCTCTTCTTTTTCTTACCCCCCTCCTTCCTTCACAACGCCCTCCTCCTTCTCTGATTACAGATTCCTCTCTTTCGACATATCTTTCTCCCAAAATCATGGTTTATTTGCAGTGGAATATCCGAGGCCTGGGGGGAACCCGGGGAACCCAGGTGTGTTCCCCCATTTTTTCCCTTTGGGGTCTCCAAAAACCCAAATTACAACCCCTGTTACGGCCCTTTTCAGGCTATGATATGTTATATTCATCGGTCCTTTTTCCATGGAACCTTTAAGACTGGTGTTCCATACCGCAGCTCTATGTTCTTTTTTACATTGCAGTCCTTTCCCCTTGAATAAGGGGATACACTCTGTTCTTTATATCTCCCCCCTTCGGGTATTGTCTATCCCGGATGTTGATTTTCAGTTTCTTCTTTCCCCCCCCCTTTTTGTTACTTGGCAATTTTGTTTTCTCTGGGGAGGTTCGCTGGCCCCCGTGGTGTTCAGTTGGGGCATTTCTTGCTTCCCCCCTCCATGTTTTAAATACGGGTACTCCTACCCATTTTGATGCTCGAACTCATTCTTTCTCCTGTACGATCTCTCCATCTGCTCTTCCTCAACAGTCCTTGACTTCACCTGGCTGTCCTCCTGGCTTCATGACAGCATCTTTTCCCCAATCATCCTTAAGCCCCCTTTCCCCTTTTTTCCACCTCCTGTTGCCCACGCTGGAATTTGACCGGGGAAATTGAACATTTACGCACATCTTACTGCCTTTCATGGGTTCCTTCCCGTCCTCCATTGAGGGGGTTTTAATCTTTTTCGTCCTCCATCTTCACAGGGGTTTTACATTCTATTCCCAAACCTCAGGAAGCATTCCAGGGCGTCCGGGGGCCCCCCTGCTTGTGCTCGGGCATCTTTAAAACGGGCGGGGGGAGGTTCGCTATAACAGAACCACAGAGAGACTCCTTGTTTTTAAGAGAAAGACTTTGCCCCCGAGCATACGTGACGCTAAATGCACTTCGGCGAGATTATGTTTCTCGGTCATTTGGGTTTCCCCGGAGTGCAGTCTGGAAGAAAGGGAAATTTAAAATTTTCCCCCCCACCCGGTCCTGCTTAGGGCCGGTGTTTCCCCCCTTGCCATTGCCACTAAATTTGGTAATCATCGGGTCCACATTTCTCGGGGCCCATCTATGCCCCCCTTCCCTTTTCTTCTAATCTGCCACATTAAAGCCCTTAGATTTTTTTTTCTTAGAGAAGAATTTATAAGGCCCTTTCCCCTTCAAAACTGGGGAACACTCTCTGCTTGCCGCAGGCCTGGGCCCGACGGCATACATATTGATGCTGGGATTTACATCAGTCTGCTTTACTGCCTTTTACGACTCTATAATCTTATATGGTCCAAGGGTTTTCCCCAGCTTGGAAGTCTGCTATTGTTCTCCTTTTAAACCGGGTACTAGGGAATGATCCCCCACTACCCCCCATTGCTCTTACCAGTGCATTTTTAAGGGAGGAACGCAGTTAATAGACATTTTATGGGTTTTTTGGCCAAAGTCCCCCTAGTCGATATGGTTTTTTAAAGGCCGTTTTGCCTTTCCCCGCCTTGGGGATGTATATTCGTAATGCCTTGGGGAAAAACCACTGGGGTTTGCCATCTTTTTCGATTTTTAGATGCACAAAAACCGGGGCCACTGTTTTAACATTCACCATATAAAAAAAAAAATCACCATATAAAAAAATTTAAAAAAGAATATTCGAGCATGGAGGAGGAGGGAGGCAGAGGAAGAGGAGGGAAAAAGGGAAAAGGAGTGAGGAGGAGGAAAAGAATAAGAAAGCTTGCAACAATTTTGACCCCTTTTTTAGATTAAAACCAAAACGTTATAACTCAGTATTTATGTACGATCATAATTGCTCATTTTCCCTTTTTTAACAGTGGTGTACTTAACACGTATTTCTACAACTGTTTCTATGGTGATTGGTAAAAAGATGAATAATGTTTAAAAAGATATTTTAGGGGGAATGCAAAATTCTTGACACCTTACTAACAAACCCACTGCATATTGTGAGATTAACCCAAACCTTCTAGGTAAGGTAAATAAATTTATTTACCCAAAAAATTTGGGAAGACTTTGGCAAGTCTTCTTTTTGCTGCTGCCCTGTTATATTATCAAAACCCCCAAAA
>WNWK01026551.1:0-27248 GCA_009830355.1 Cherax destructor | reverse complement strand
AAGTCATGAATAGGTGGAATTTTTTTTACGGGGGAGTATTTTTTAATGTTCTGAATATATAGTTGTTTTAGAGGGCCCCCGGATGCAAAAATGAACAAAGACCATTTTTGCCACAGGAGACTTCCAATAAAATTCCGACAACCAGGACCCACAAAAAGAATTCACAAACACTAGGGAGCAACTGCTTGTTACTACCAACAATATCAAAACCTCAAGAATCTCCGAGACTAGTTTTTTCATTACTAGACCACATCGGGACTAATACTATAGCCCCCAAAATCAGGCATCATCACAGACAACACCACAGACCACTATCCGACCTTTCATAACTAATTTTGGGAAATTCCCCCCAGATATTGACAAAATTACCTTCAGACAAATAATGAGTAAAGTTTGTAAATAACTTTATAACAGTTAATTCATTGATTTTGGCATAATGAGTTAGAAACATATACAGACCCCAATGAATGCATCAAGAATTTCCTTAACAAAACCCCCCCCCCTCTAAAAAAAATTCCCTAAAAAAAAACCCCAAAACCCCCAGCTAAGAGACTTAACAACCCCTCTAAACACCCAGCATCCTTAAATCCATTAACAAAAAGGCACCAATAAAAAAAACAATAAAAAAAGGGGTTCAATAACCAGAGAACAATCTAAATGTTACTCATCAATCCTTACCAGCCTGATAAGGAGATCAAAAAATTGTATTATGAGAACAGCCCCCAGAACATAAAAGGTAAATAAAAAAAAAGCCGAAGACCCTATCTGCAATTCTAGGAAATAATAAGATGGAAAAAACAACACCATCAAATTATCAAGAGCAGATGAACCCCTACTTCATCTAGGGGAGACAGCAAACAGTTTTTAATTTTTTTTTTCTCCACCATAGGAAAGAATCTAGCGAGAAAAACCCCCCAAGCTCAAACACCCGTCCAACAGACTACCTCACAAACCCACCCTAATACGCTATTCCTAGCCCTCCAAAAACCCAATTGAAGTCTCGCTCATAATAAAAAATTTTAAAAAAACAAGGCAGGAGACATAAAACAGTGTTGATGCAAAGAGTATAAAATTCCTTTTTTGGGGGCATGTTAACACCCCCTCCCCTTTTCCCCAGCGAACCAGGGGAAAGGGGGTTTTAAATGAGGGCCCCATCATCAAATCAACGATGGCCCACCAAAATTAAATGGGGTTTAAAAATAAAAAAAGGTGACGGGTTCCCCACTCGCAGTTTGTCATTGGAATTCTTTTGGGGTTGGGGTGGAAAGTTGTTTTTTTTTTGGCTGCTTTTTTAGCCTAAAACAACTGTTCCCCCAAACACTACCCTTTGTAAAATAAAAACATAGGTAAAAAATATTTTTTGTTATACTTGGTGAAGGAAAAAAAAAAGTCTTATAAACCCCCCCCTTTTTTGGTAAGGAAAAAAAAAAAATTTGGGGAATTTAAATTTAGCTTTTTTTTGAAGAAATACAATTTTTAATACATCTTCTTTTTGGTTTTTTTTTTGCTCCTTTTTCCTTTACATTCAGGTTAACAGGCCATTAACCCCCGGAGGTTGTAAATGGGGGGCCTTTTCCTGGAGGGGGAATTTTGGGGAGACTTAGAGCAGGAGTTGAGCCTAGAGTTGAAGTTCGCGGGGAGCTATTTCTTGTCCCCAGATAGCTTGCTATCTGGCATTGTTTATGTTTGGGGCCAACGCTTCACAATTTTTTTGTTTTTTATTTTGTTTTTCCCCTTAAAATTTTTCACCCTTTTTTTTTCTAAAAATTTTTTGTTATTGTGTATAACCCTTTTTGCTATTGTGTGTGTGCATATTTTTTTGGGGTATTGCATGTCAGTTTTTAAGTATCGATGAGTATACCCCCAATTGCCGGATAGAGCTACAGCTTGAAGGGGGGGTTTTTGCCATAATTTCGAGTCAGACGGTTAGTGTCTGAGTTAACCTGCTAAAGTTCCCAAAACCCCATCTCTACAGCGTTGTTGGCGACGCCGTTTCTAGGAACAATACCCCCCGCCCCCTTTTTACTGCCGTTCAGCCATTGATTTTAAAAAGGAAAAAAAATACAAACTGAAACTATGGCATATCAGTCTGGGTTTTCCCCCCCACAGGAGCTGTTAATCGTAGGTCACCATTGATCTAAAAAAGGGGGGAAAAAACCCGGGGGAAAAAACCCGCAAGTCAAGGTGTGGGGTTATCAACAGGTGAGTCTGGTTTACTGGCGCTGAATTTTTTAATCATCCCTAAAAAAAAAGGGGAATGATTTGCTAAGGGGGAGTTTGATGGGGGAGAAGGAGAGGAGAAATTTTCCCCCCGACTGGGGATGCCCCCAATTTAAAAAGGGGGACAGTTTTTCCTTTTTTTTTTGTTTAAGCAGAGCCTGAACATTTTTCCATTTAAAAAACCCGGCTCGAGCTTTAGGGGGGCCTGAGGTTCATTGGGCGTCACTGGTATACTGCGTTTTTGGGGGGACAAAATTTTTCTTAAGCCTGGGAAATGGGATTTAAAATACGTTTTAAAAAACCCCTGTTTTGGGGGGTTTTAAAGTATTCCTCCAAAAATGGGGAAAAAATTCAAACTCGGCAAAGGGGGTTTTGGGTAGTCTGCGTTGACCCCCGACAGACCGGGGGTTTTAAAAGTGGTACAAGGCAAGTGGTGTCGCGGGTTTTTTAAAATTTGAAGCAGCTCATCTTGGTGGACAACCTGCTGGAGTCTGTTAGTCCAGGGTTTTTAGTGTTTCTACAAGACTCCTTGCCTCCCCGGGATTGGAAGCAGCCAGGTTTGGGTGATATTTTTTAAACCCCAAACCCCCCCTTTTCCGAGCGGCCCTTTTCTTTTTCCTCAACAGCCTGGTATGAGCAGAGATCGCAAAGAAAAGTTCCTGAGGGGGAGAAATAAAGGTCAAGATGAAGGTGAATCCCAAAAGGGGGCCCCAACCAAAAAACCCCGGGGGGCAGCGTAACTTCATTTTTTAGTAACCCGGGGGAGCAACATAAATTTCCCCAACGAGATGGAAGCGGAGTTCCCGGGGCGGTAAAAAAAACGGGGTGCCAAAGAAAAAACTGAGATGGTATGTTAAACCCCTGGCAAGCCTGGCCACATCAGCCCAAAAGTCCAAGAAAAACCCCAAACCCTTTGGGAAAATCTCAAAAAACCCCCGATAATATGTCCCAGGAAGAAGTAGAAAGGGGGGGGCCCCTTTTTTTATAGCTTTTTGTTACATACCCCCCAGGAACATTCAGAGAAAAAGGAATTTTAAAAACCCTTTGGGGTACTGGAGCAAAACCCCCAATTAATAAGAGGGGGAGTACTCCCCCCTTTTTGATAAAAACCCCTTTTTTCAATCCTCAGTTCTGTTAAATTTTTTGGGGGAGCAGTATTTTCGGGGCCCTTTACATCAAATCTATGTGCAGAGTAAATACTACACTGGGATTTGACTGTTGGTTTTTTGGAGGGATTTAGGGATGCAATGCTTTAAAAGGGGAATAACATTGAGTCTACTAAATGCATAGAACCCATAATGGTTAATTCTTCCCGATGTTGGCCATAACGGGGGCACAATCCAAAGTGATCCCCGATAAGAATGTTAACCCCCCTTTTGGACGTTTTCTGATCTCGGACTAAAAAATTTTTTTTTTAAAAGGAAAAACTGGCCGAGCCTAAAAATTTAGTGAACAGCCCCAGATCAACCTTTCCCCTATTCCAGGGTTGCAGGATTGCCAGATGTCTCTTTTCCATGCCTGAGGGACTGCCTTTTTCGGGAGGAAAAAGGGGGAAAGCCCCCTCTTTTAAACTCTTTTTTGGGGGCAGCTATGGTAAATCCATTGGTCACCCGTCAAATATTTTTTTAAAAATAATTACTTAGTATGCACAAAAAACGGTTTTAAGGAGGTGGGGGAAAAAAACAACAAACAGATAAATTAGGGTTTCCCCCTTTTAAAATTCAGATACAAATATAGCCCAAATTCTTTTCCTTTGGGAAAACCAAAACTCAATACCGAATAACAAAAGAATTCTTTTGGCCAAAGTTAAGGCAAGATGTAAAGAATCATATTCGTTTTTCCAGAATGTCAGCAGGTAGGGAAACCGGGGGCCCCCCCTTAAAAACCGCACCTCTCCATCCCATTCCTGTTAATGGAGACCCTTTCAGAATTGAAAAAGATTGTGTAGGTCCACTAAAAAAACTAAGTCTGAAATCAAAAATTCACAATCATGGATAGAGTAATGGGGTACCCAGAAGAAAATTCCATTTTTTAACACTCAAAGCAATTTTTAAACTTTAACTAAGTTTATCTCTTGCTTTGGAATTCCTAAACTATTCAAAGTGATAAGGTACTAACTTACTGCCAAAGCATTTGGGGGAACATAAACCCGGTTTGGAATATTTATAACCTATCCACTGCCTATCACCCTTTTAAACCCTTCGGGGTTTTGGAAAATTCCATCAGACGTTAAAAAATGATGAAAATTCTTTTTTTCATTTTCCTACAGACGGGATGAATCACTTCCTCTGTTGCTATTCGAAGAAACTGTGCAAGAGTCACAGGGACAGTCCTTTTGAGCTGAATTTGGGCACAATTGAGGTCCTCTACGTGTGCTCAAAGAAGGATGGATGGGAGAAGACGCCCCACAACCACCCACAACCCTTCTTCAAGGTTGCAGGTAGCACGTCAGTTTAACAACTTGAAGGCAGCTCAGAATATGATGAAACAGAGGATGACAGAAACCAAAAATTTCGCTCCCTTCCATCCAGGAGATAAGGTGTTGGACAGGAGCCTATACCTGGCCACACCTTGAAAGGGATTTACGGGACCAATGCAAATTGTAAGAAATTATCTGATGAAATTATGTGGTATCTCCCTGAAAGACCTCAAAAAGCAAAACTTACCACATTAATCAAATTAAGCTTTTAATACACCAGATAAAGTTCCAGTAATGACTCTGTCCTCTGCCTCTGATGACCCTGACTCTTGCACTCTGGAGATTAATGTAAAGCTTCCAAATTCGGTCCTCCCCCAAGGACCCTAAACCTTTAATGTTGGGTTTAACCAAGTCTCAAGTAACTAATTTAACTGCGCTCCTACAGTTTATCCTGACATTTTTTCGAATGTGCCGAAAAATGTACATTAGGATATCATGATGTAGATGTTGGAAACTCTAAACCTATTAAACTCTCCCCTTACAGAGCTAATCCTGAAAACAGAAGCTACTTCAACAGGAGGTAGAATTTCTGTTAGGAGCATGGGTTATGGAGGAGTCATCTAGTCCGTGGGCTTCACCGGCATCCTTGTTAACAAAGCTGATGGAGGGTTCCTGAATGTGCAAGATTACCGTAAGGTGAATGAGGTCACAATTGCAGATGCCTATCCTCTGCCACGTTTGGATGATGTAATCGACTTTGTGGGTAAGGCTACTTTTGTATCCAAATTGACCCCTTAAAGGTTACTATCAAGTACCTTTAACAGATAAGGCGAAGGAAATCTCTGCTCGTAATTCCAGGAGGTCATTATCAGTATACAGTGACCCTTCGGAATGAAAAACCTCCTGCATCATTCCAGAGACTTATCCATCAGGCTATTAAAGGACTTGAAGGCACGGCAGCTTACCTTTGATGACATAGTTGTTGTGTCGGACACTGGGACCAACATGTGTTTAGGGCTTAAGGCCCTTTTGAGACCTTCCAGAGTTTTTGTTTAACTGTTAATTTATCAAAGTCATCCTTGCCAATCTACTATTAATTTTCTGGGCCATGAAGTAGGTAGTGGCAAAGGGCCCCTAAATTTGCAAAAATTCTGGCCATTAAAAATTATCCAGTTCCCTGACAGGAAATCCCTTCAACGTTTTCAGGGATGGTAGGGTTTTATAGAAGATTCTGTAAAAATTTGCAGATATTGTTGCACCTCTAACCTCACTTACCAGTCACAAAGTTCCCTTTATTTGGACCCCAGCATGTCAAGATGCATTTACGAAAGCAAAGAGATTACTTTGTACTGCACCCATTCTGTTGTCTCCAGACTTTTCAAAACCATTTTCCTTACAGATTGATGCTTGTGAGTCTGGGGTGGGGCAGTGCTTCTGCAATCTGGGGATGATGGGTTGCAGCCTGTGGCATTTTTCTCTGCCAAATACCAGCCACACCAGAGGGCCTATTTCTACTATAGAGAAGGAGGGCCTGGCTCTACTTCTGGCATTAGAGCATTTTGATGTCTACGTGGGCCAGTCCTCTCAGGTGGCCTCCATCTACAGCGACCACAACCCTCTGGTGTATCTACAGAACATGAAAAACAAAAATACCAGACTCATGTTGGAGTATTAGGTTGCAACCCTACAATATAAAAATTATACACATTGCTGGAAAATTTAACACAATAGCTGATGTGTGTCCAGAAGTCATTGTATTTAGTTAGGATGTGTTAGGGACTTTGGGTAGAACCAGCCCTTTTTTCCCTAGTGGTGGGGTTTTTTTAGGGGGGTGCCCTGCTACCGACCGCAGGCACCTTGGACCTATGTTAGCCCTACTGCGGCTGTCTCACTCTTTAAGTTTAAAGCGGGACTTATGTCTCGAGAAAGTTTAGCTTTAACTAATGAGCGGATGGTAGAGGGGAAAGGGGTCCCATTATTATAATGTGCCATGGTGGCACTCTACCCATTTGAGGTGGAAGCCTAGTCCTGAGCCCTCTTGGGGTGGGGGTGTTGCATGCAAAGAGTATGTAACCTTTATTCGGAGCATGTTAACACACCCACATAGGCTCCTCCAACCAGCGAACCATCGTTAAGGGTTTGGTGATGAGGGCCCTTCATCAAATCAACGACTCGGTTCAGCCAATTAAATGTGAGTTTAACAATGACAAAAGGTGACGTGGTTACCACTCGCAGTTTGTCATTGGAATTCCTGCATAGAGCTGGTTGTGGAAAGTTGTCTGTCTTTTGGCTGCTGCTTAGCCTAGACAACTGTGGCGTGACTAAACACTACTCCTTTGTATATAGTGTACATAGGTGTAAATATCACTTTGTTATACTTGGTGAAGGAAAAGACAAAAGTCTTATATAATCACAATTACTTGGTGAAGGAAAAGATAAAAGTTTGGAATTAATCTAGCTGATTTTTGAAGAAATACAATTTCAATACATCTTCTACTGTGTTTCTTTGCTCCAAGCTTCCTTTACACTCAGGTTAACAGGCCATTGAACCTGAGGTTGTAATAAACAGCTTACCAACTTTTATGTACAAAAAAGCTTCACAGGTACTGTCACCAATTATAGCAACACTATTCAATAAATCCATTGAAGCCTCTACCTTTCCATCAATTCTCAAAATAGCTAGGGTCACCCCCGATCCACAAAGGAGGTGATCAAACAGACCTGAATAATTATAGACCAATTTCTAATTTACCATTGCTTTCTAAAATCTTCGAAAAATTAATTCATAGACAAATCTATTCCTACCTCGTCTCACACAATGTACTCAACCCCTGTCAATTTGGATTCAGGACAAATAAGAGCACAAATGATGCTATTACGCACATGTTGGAGTTAATATATACAGCACTTGAGAAAAAGAAGTCCCACTGGGAATCTTCATTGATCTACAAAGCTTTTGATACAGTCGACCATGATTTACTGCTCACAAAATTAGCACACTACTACCTAAAGTCATACCTCACCAACAGAAGCTAATACGTGTACACAAATGGAGCGAACTCTTCCACACAACAAATTACAGTCGGAGTCCCTCAAGGAAGTGTCCTACCGAATGCATCACAACTACTCAAACCCATTTTATTTGCAGATGACACAACATATGTCTTCTCTCACCCAAATCCAGTTATACTGGCCAACACTGTTAATGCCGAATTACAGAAAATATCAACATGGATGACGACTAACAAGCTTACTCTCAATACTGACAAGACCTACTTCATACAGTTTGGAAGCAAAGCCACAAATGTTCCACTTAACATAACACTCAATGGTACACCCATCACAAGACTCACAGAGGGAAAATTCCTAGGAATCCACCTTGACAGTAGCCTTAAATTCCAAACACATATACAACAAATTTCCAAGAAAATCTCGAAGACAGTAGGCATATTATCAAAGATACGCTATTATGTACCTCAATCAGCTCTCCTTGCACTATATCATTCACTTATCTACCCTATCTCACCTATGGAATCTGTGCATGGGGATCAACAACGTTAAATCACCTTAGACCACTCATAACACAACAAAAGGCCGCAGTCAGAATGATAACAAATTCCCACTCTAGACAGCATACTCCACCAATATTCAAAAGTCTCAAACTACTCACCGTAAAGAACATTCATACTTACTCTTGTGCCTACTACATATATAAAACTTTACACTCTAATATAAACCCTCTGCTCAAAATTCTCTCACCAACTTTAATAGGACCCTGACCACAACACAAGACACAGATCACTTTTTGATATACCACGTGTTCATATCAACTTATGTAAAAATTCTATGCACATAAAGGGCCCCAGAATCTGGAATTCATTACCAGTAAATATTAAGATAATCTTGTCTGAAAATCAATTTAAGACTCAACTCAAAACCACCTACTCACCCAAAACTAAATGATCATACTATAAACTACTTTGAAAATGCTCATTATTACTTTCCTATACGATAATCTCAATTTTTAATAATATGTTACTATTATGTTACCCCTACTCATATTATAAGTTAATGTCAAAAATGCTCAATGTTATTTTCCTTAAGATAATCTCAATTCCATATTATCACTCAAGAATCTTAACACCTGTAACAATCTAATATCTAATATCATTATATAATAATTTAAACAGTAAAATTTCATCATATTGTAATTTTGAAAATAATTTTTAACTAGAATAAACTCAATAAATTTCTCTAATATTAAGTACATAGTTTTTAAGGACTAGAATAAGCTGCCCCTAATGCCATGGCATGTCAGTGGCTCTCCTTGCACTCAATTTACATTGTAACTACCGATACCTATGTAATCTGCAATCTGCAATGAAATAAAATTTGTTTGTTTGTTTGTTTGTTTGTTTATGTAACTGTGAGGTATCATTGATATCTGAAGGCTTAGCTATGCATGGGGATGAAAACCTATTGCACTACAGTGGACCCTCGGCTAACGTTCTTAATCCGTTCCAGGAGCTAGAGCTTTAGCCGAAAAAAACGTTATCCGAAGCCTTATTTCCCATAAGAAATAATGTAAATACAATTAATCCGTTCCTGATATCCAAAAATATTCACAAAAAAAATATTTTTTTAAAGAATAACTATAGTTTTACATACAGAAAACACACATAAATACTACATACAATTTAAAATTTATAAATAAATAATGAAATAAACATTTAAAATAACATTTACTTACCTTTATTGAAGAGACTTGCTGGCATCGGGAAGATAGTTAGGACAGGGGCAGGGCTTAGTGTTTGGAAGGGGAATCCTCACTCCCTGCACTACTGCTACACTCCCTGTATGCTTGCTACACTCCTTTCATGCCTGTTACACTCCCTGCATGCCTGCTACACTCCTTGCATGCCTGCTACACTTCCTGTATGCCTGCTACATTCCCTGCATGCCTGCAACACTCCCTGCATGCCTGCTACACTCCCTGCTTCACTCCCTGCATGCCTGCTACACTCCCTGCTTCACTCCCTGCATGCCTGCTACACTCCTTGCATGCCTGTTACACTCCTTGCTTGCCTTCTACACTCCCTGCATGCCTGCTACACTCCCTGCATGCCTGCTACTCTTTGCATGCCTGCTACACTCCCTGCATGCCTGCTACACTCCCTGCATGCCTGCTAAACTGTGTTTTTGTTGTACATCCTGACAAGCTCTTCCACACGTACGCCACTCTCATATTTTTCAACAATCTCCTTTTTCAGTTCGATGGTGTTCCTCACTCTCTTTAGCACAGAGGTGCCACTAGGAAGCTTTTGGACCCATGGTGACTTATTTCACAGTGACAGTCACTAAATCACCAAAAAAGACACCAAATGTATGGAATGCTTGAAAGAGCGCTGGGTATTGTTCACTCAAGTGTAAACAACGCTGGACTGGCGTCCTGGGAGGAGGTGCGCAAGCCCAGAGCGGGCAGACAGGTCTGGTACATAACGTTAGCTGAGTAAATAACGCTAGCCGAAAAAAATATTGAATGTAAAAAGCAACCTTTAGCCGAAAAAAACGTTATCTGGAATGAACGTTAGCCGGGGGTCCACTGTACGTATATGTATTGATTATTGAGGTGGCAATGGTATTGAAATGTGGAGTGGGCATACCGTGGAGTTGGTGAGTAAGCTAGGATCTTTTAAGAGGATTATGGTATAGGCTTACTTATTCATATCAATCATGGGTTTATTTGTCCTTTATTGATGTTTGAAATGTTTAATGTATAATCATGTATTGTAAAGTTAACCCTTTCTAGCAATTGTACTTCTCAATTGAGGGTAAGGGGTGAATGGGGTATGTGGGGGGGGGTCACCTTGCTTAGTGAATCAAGGTGCAATACAGTACATGACATCTGTCTTAATGAAAAGTAGATACGGGCCTGGTTTATACAGGTCTTTGATATATTGTGTCTTTTGTTTTGTTATAAGTTAGTAAGGCATACCGGGGTGGAGGGGGATGGTATGCCTGTCATTTTGTTTTCTTGAACATGTTTGTGTATGTTATTTTTTAGTATGGTATGTTGTTTAAGGCTAAGACATGTAAGGGTTAGTGGTCCTTTGTGATCATATTATTAGTATTCTATTTTGTCAATGTTATTTAATTATTTTATTTATTTCTTATTGGGTAGGAAAGCAGTATATGTCAGTGGGCTGTGGAAGGTTCTGTTAATGGACTGTTGTATTTATATATATTCAGTGTTATTAGCTTGTTTTTGTTTGTGAGGAGATTGATGTATGTAATGTTTATGATAACCATGAATATCCGGCATTATTTGGTTTAAAAGTATTAATTTTTGAGTGTTTGACTGCATATTTTCATGGAAGGAGTCTTTCCATGCTATTGTGATGTTTTGTGTATATAGATTTAGGTTTTTGTGATTTTGTTATGCTCTTACTTACAGGAAGGGGCCAATTTGGTATTTTATTGTACATTGTTTGATTTTAAATAAAAAAAAAAAAAAAATATCAATAAGTCTTTGGATCACTGTAAGAAACAGGAGCTACTTAAATGTGTGAATAATTTCTCAGATGTCTTTACTGACATTCCAGGTGTCACCTCCACGGTTGTCCATAAGATTGACTTAGTCATGGACACCCCTATCAAACGTAAATTATACCCAGTTCCAGTTTATCTTAGGAATGCATTTGACCGAGAGGTAGACAGATTATTAAAACTTAAGATAATTGAACCTTCAGTTTCTTCATATTGTTCACCAGTGGTCATGGTTAAAAAAGAAGACAATTCCTACAGACTTGCTATTGATTTCAGAGGACTTAATGCTATAACTCGGTGGGATGCTGAACCTATGCCCATAATAGATAGCGACCTACATAAGTTTTATGATTCATCTTTCTTTACAGAGATTGATATTGCCCAGGCATATCACCAGGTTATGTTAGATTCTTCATCCAAGCAGTACACCGCTTTCCCTGCACACCAAGGACTTTTTTTTTTTATATTTTATTAAAAAAACACATTATACATAAATTGCAATTGTATCAACCTTAACTTTATACATACCAAGAACCACACCTCTGAACAAAATAAAAATCAACACATTTCTTTACAATCCACCTCCATTACACCTGAACTAAACAAGCATATTTATGCAACATCACTCATTAATACCAAACAGTACATTAAACTCTAAACCTCCTCCAGGGTAACTTCCTAGATTATACGACACCAGGGATTCCACTGTACCCTCATAATCCCCCACCCACAACACACCCAAAGCACCCTACATATTATACAGCTTTTATATTTTTCCATACATATAGATACCAACACACGTGTAGTAACAAAATATAACACATAGGACACCAAACGTGCCAGGATTACTCAGTCATCCTGTCCCTCCATACCAAACCAGAAAGACAAAAACTTTAAACGTTACTAAAAAGTTCAGCTTATTTATCCTGCACTTATAAATAGACACCTCAAATAAATTTCAGGCCCTACTGTTACCCCCCCTGTCTCCCCCCTTAACTTTGAATATTCAAACAACCTAAGAACATATTACATACCAGGTTATAATTTCTCTCCATGTCTACAACAAAGTACATGTCTAAACTCGACACCGTACATTACATGTCATAAGTGAACCACTAAGTCACTTTTATCACGTGACTAAAACAAAAATATAACATCAGCCTATATAAAATCTGTCATACATATATAACATGACTTAACCTTCTACTGTCTTAACCAACATGACATTTTTACCTTCTACAGTTATTACACAAACATAGGAATGCCCTCTATATTTCCCAAAAACTCCCATTAAGCCCCCTCCTCGTCAGAAGTCCTTGATCAGTAACATACACATTCAAACCATATACTTTCAAAAAACAGGGCATCCAAGTAAGTTCTCCATCACAACCCCCCACATATCCTTCCATTCTCTTTCAATATAAGAAAGCATGTACTCCCTCACACACACCCAAAACTCCCCTCCCCCGAGAGTCCAGTCACCTTCAGCTTCACCCTCCTCTCCCTCCCTCTCCTCCCACTTCTAAAAGTCTTCCCACTGTCATACTTCTGTAACTGTCTGGAAAAAACCTATCCCACCCTTCACCATACAAAACCCTGTTCCTGCATTTTGTTCTATACATCGAAGCCGCCATAGCCTTTAATCGGACTCCCCCTGTTCCCCCCACAAAATCCATGAAACATACATGTAATCAACTGCCACATACATGAGTGCTCTCCTTACATCCTCATGCACCCCACCAATATCTAAACTCAGCACCCTCAAAGCATTTATACCTCCCCCCCCCCATCAAAGTGATCACCCCTCCCAACCATTCCCTAAGTCTCCTCAAGCTTTTGCAAAATATACAGCATGGTATGCAGTATCCTCCTCACCACACCTATCACAAAATGGCGTCACTGCCAACCCCATTTTATATAGCACTGCCCTTGATGCTACTGCCCCATGCAAAAACCTATATACCACCTCTCTCACCCTCGTCTTCAGCCGCAATCGCAACCCACCCCATATTCCCCTCCAGTTATATACTGGGAACACTGCCTCCCCTACCACCACATCTGCACCCTCCCCAACCCTCCCCATTGCCCTTGCTGTAACACTCCGAGGGTCTCTCACTGCCAAAATACTTTTCAACATATCACCACACTTCAACAAATCCTTTCCCCTCCACCACCGTGTCAATTCATTCATAACCCTTTCCACCCTTCTTCCCCGGTCCCCCCCCTTTCCGTAAATAGTAATACTTTACATACATGCCCATAAGATGATTCCTAACGTTTATGAGCCCCAGACCCCCCAATCCCTGCCTTGTCATAACAACCTCCTTATTTAACCAATGCTTTCCAAAACCCCACACAAATCTCAAAACCTTTCTTTCCAATTCTATCACATCCCCACTCAACACAGGAAAAACCACCGCCACATACCATAATTTACTATACACTAATGCATTAACCACTACCACCCTTTGCTGTAAGGTTAACTCCCTCATCCTCCACCCTCCCATCCTCCTTAAAGCCCCCCCCACAACCTCCTCAGCATTCACTCTCCAAGCCTCACAGACATCTTCCATAAAAATAACATCATAGATCTTTACCCTCCCTATGACAGTCCATCCAAACCTCTTCCCCATGCCACCCCCCACCCATGAACCCACCTCCAACAACTTAGACTCAAGAATCTCAAGAATCCAGCCCACGTTTCTTAGATCCTCCTCACCCCCGACCAACACAGTTGTGTCGTCCACATATCCCACAATGCCAGACTCACGCCCCAGAACCTCTTTTCCCTCCCCTACTCCCACCGCAATCAGGCTGTACAGAGGGTTCTGGAAGCACACAAAAAGGATCTGCGATAAGGGGCACCCCTGCCGCAAACCCTTCTCCATTCGCACTTCCCTACCCACCAAACCATTGACTTGCACCCTCACACTCAAATCCTTATACAGCAACTTTGCCCATTCAACTATCTCATCACCAAAACCTTGCTTTCTCATTATCATCCACAACATATCTCTATCAACACTATCATATGCAGCCTTCCAATCTAAAGCCAGAACTCCACCCCCCACACTATTTTCAATAAAGTCACGTATCCTTGCATGCCCCTGATTCATACTCTGTCCAGGTATACCATATTGCCCAGCCTCAATCACCCTCTCTAAAACCCTTTTCATCCTATTCCCTAGCACCTTAGCAAATATTTTATAGTCAGCGCACATCATGGACAAGCCCCTATAATCACTAATTAATTCCCCTGCCTCCCTCTTTTTAACTAATACTATACCCCGTGTGCTGAGTTCTTCCCAAACACCCAGTCTCTTTCATACAATTCATTAATCGTACCAGACACTCTCTTATTACACCCCAATTCTCCATATAAAAGTCGTTCGGTATCCCATCCAGACCCAGCGCTTTCCTCAAACTCATGCTTTTCACAGCCATCCACACCTCTTCTTCACTTATACCCCCTTCCATGCCGGTCCTATCTTCATCTCCCAACACCTGTTGTATACCTTCTACAATGATTCCCTTCTCCCCTCCTCCACCCACACCCTTTTGCAAGTATTGCTTAAACCTCTGAGCCAAAAATAGACTCATAGCCTCTGTCGATTTCATCTTCTGTCCCCGGACATACCCTTCCACGTCCTCATCTATCTCCAGCCCCATCACCGTCATACCCTTCCTTCTCTGCCGAAATGACCGCAAAACAGTTGTTGAAGGCTTGTCGCCCCACAAGACATCGTCCATACCCCCACGCAAATGTATCGCATTGAACCACTCGTTTTGTATCTCTCGCAACTGCCCCTTTATAACTCCCACCTCTTCCACCTGTGTGCTCCTTCCTCTCTCATAACAATGCTCAAGCTGCCCCTCCAAATACTT
This sequence comes from Cherax destructor, assembly GCA_009830355.1. Lineage (NCBI taxonomy): Eukaryota > Metazoa > Arthropoda > Malacostraca > Decapoda > Parastacidae > Cherax > Cherax destructor. The sequence continues at coordinate 12,178 of WNWK01026551.1, read as the reverse complement.
CTGTAAACCATATTTCCATTGCTTTTCCTCTCTTCCCCTTGCCTTATAGAAGTCCCTAATGCCTGGTTTTGTACATTGCTCCCACCATTTAATTACATCTTTCTCCAGCTTCCCTTTGTCCCATACTTTCTCCCACCATTCTTCAAAAGCGTCCCTTCCCTCCTCACCCCCCAAAAGCTTCACATTGAGTTTCCAATAACCGGGGTACCATTTCACCATTCCCTTTCATCCTACCTCCACCAATACACCCCTATGATCTGAAAAGCCCACGTCTACATACTTAATCTCCCCCACCGTTACCACCCCTGACACAAACTCTGTCCAAGCATGCAGCGTATCCCCGCCAGACAAAGGTATGATCCACCCCCCACCCACCACCCACCACATCAACCATCCCTGCACTCCCCAACACATCCCTCAAAATACTTAAGACACACCCAGCTTCACGGGGTTTGACATTCTTCTTCCTAATTACACAGTTCCAGTCGCCCCCAATTATCGTAACCTCAGCTAAACCTCCCATGAAATAAACTAAATGATCCCTCACAAAATCCTCCTTAATCCGTTTATTTCTTACAGCTGGCATATATACGCCCATGAAGTAACTCTCACCCCCCCCATACCCCATGAACTCTGACGATCCTCCCCTCCCCTCCCTCCTCCCAAGTCAACAACTGAAAGGGACTGGACTCCCTCACTACTACTGCAACCCCTCCCTTGAAGCTTCCTGAGCCAGAGCCACCTGCATACACTTTATACCCTTGCAACAACAAATCTCTACCATACCTGAAATTGTGCTCCTGTAAGAAGCCTATGTCCACCGCATACCGTCGCAAAGTCACCTCAACCCATTTCCTCTTAACCTCGGCCTTCAGACCATTCACGTTAAACGAGATACACTTGAATAAGATAGAGGATGCTTTCCTTTTGACTTACATACTTTCTGCTTTGTGCTTTTCTGGGCTTCAGTAACCTTACTGTCACCCTGCACACCCTTTACCTTTTCTATCCCCTGCACCCCCCCTCCTTGTCCTTTTTGTGGTGCCTCCACCCATATCTTCTTGCCTGACTTTTGGCCAGGTGTCAGGACTTCGTCATCTGACTCTACCATGGATCGCTTCCGCGATTCGGTACTAATATCCATGTTTGACCCACTATCCTCCCTGTGCACTGTTACCTGCACCTCCTGTATATCCAAACAGCTTGACTCAGCCCCACCACCCAACACTCCCCTCATCACCCATTAACTTCACCACAGCCTCACTGGCTTCCAAAACCCCTCCATCCTGGGGAGTATCTAAAAATCCCTGCAATACCTCCGGTAATGCAGCATCTTCCAAATCTACATCATTCCTCTGTACTTCTGTCTCCATCACCGCTGTGTCCTGCGACACAGTTGGCAAAGTACAACATATCTCCTCCGGGCCTTTCACAATCTCACTCCATGTGACTTTGGGCGCCACTACCATTTCCTCAACCCATACAGTAGGCTCCACATCCGTAACCTTCACCACATTCCTTGTACCATATTGCTGTCCCTGCCTCCTGTCACACTGCAGCAATATGTCCATAGGAACCACAGAGTCTACATGTCCGTCTTTGACCTGCGTAGGTCACATAAACTTGAGTTCTAAAGTCTTCCAAGACCACAAAAGACGGTATGGCCCACCTCACGGTCATCTTGAGGGTAAAGGAACCCTCTGGGATTCCCTCATAGATTCCGTCAGTCCATCGTCCCATCGCTGCATAGTGGATGACTCCATAGTCCTTGAAAACATGCCGGATGTCTTGCTCATCTGCGTCGAATGGTAAATTACAAACTTTGACATATGTTTAGTGCTTAGAAACATCTTTGAGTTTCACTTCCAAGGTAGCATTGATAGGCATGCATACCTCCTCATATTTCTCCACCAACCTCTCATAAACTCCAGTGGACGACAGCTTCACGAAGATTCTTGTACTCCCATTAAGCAAGATAACAGCTGCCGTCGAAGGGTACACAGCCCCTTTTACCAACTCAACACATAGTGTTTATCCTCTGTCTGAACGGCATCGCCATTTTGTAGTAAAAATATCCAAGTTCTCTGTTGTCACCATCAGAGGCCAGCACCAGACAACCTGCTGCGGCGAGAGCTGGGCGACGAATGTTCCCAAGGACTAATGCAGTATAGGACAATGCCCTTTGGTCTCCTAACAGCATGCACTACCTACGTAAGGTTGATGAGGAAAGTCTTTGGTAATATGCCTAATGTGTCAGTTTATTTTGATAATATTTATGTCATGACATCCACTTGGGATGAGCATATCCAGACATTAACATCAGTCTTGCGTAGGTTACGCTCTCATGGCCTCACTGCCAAACCTAAGAAATGCTTCCTTGGATATGACAAGATTAGATATCTTGGTTTTATTTTGGCCAATAATTCTGTGCAACCTCTCCCTAATAAGATCAAAGCTTTAACAGAATTTAAATTCCCCAGAACAAAGAAGCTCATGCGTAGCTTCCTAGGTTCTGTGAATTTCTATGCTAAGTTTATCCCTAACCTTACAGGAAGTTTATCGGACTATCTTAAAAAGTCTGTGAGAGAGCCTCTTGAACTTTCCGACATAGCTCGGGACAAGTTTAATGAAATTAAAGACATATTTTCTAAAGGTCCGATACTTAAGATCCCAGATATTAGCAAACCTTTTTGTTTAAGAACTGATGCCTCCAATACAGGTTTAGGTGCCGCTTTATTACAGTATCATGACGGTACCCCATTCCCTGTACGTTTCCTGAGTCGGAAACTACTACCTGCAGAAACGAGATACTCAACCATAGAAAAGGAATGTTTAGCCCTTGTGTGGGGTATCTCTAAACTCAAATATTACTTAATAGGTAAAGAATTAATTCTAGAAACAGATCATAAACCATTGGTATACCTATAAACTTTTAAGGGAACCAATAGTCGCCTCTTGAGGTGGACACTGGCACTCCAGGCTTTTAAGTTTCATATAGTGTATATCAATGGTTCAATAAATTATTTCTCTGACTGGTTAAGTCGTGACAGTCAATAGAATATTTGATCTTATGCGACTTTTTTTTTTTTTTTTTTTGGGGGGGGGGACTTTTCCTCGCTATTTCTACTTATATTCCTTGACTATAAGTCTTAGTATGGGGGAATGTGAGGGAAAAGTCCATAGATAGGAGTAATGAAAGTGTGAATGTCTGTATAGGGATAGTTGTGGTAGTCTGCTCGTTAAGGTAGGATGATTATTATTATTATTATTATAATCAAATAGAAGCGCTAAACCACGGGTTATACAGCGCTGTAGGTTATTGTAGGATGCAGGGAGAGTGGGTTGTAAGAGGGAGATGGACGATTAGTAGGGTATGGAGTGCAAGATGACGGTGGATAGTGCAGGGGTGGAGGGTAGCAAGAGATCGAGGTAGAAGGGACTGAGGGAGGTGCTAGAGGTATAATCTTCAGAGTTTGTGTAGTAAGTCAGTTTCTGTCAAAAAGTCAATGAGAGAGTCAGGATTAAAGGAGGGTCATCTGCAAGAAGGAAGGTAAAGAAAGGGCCGCAGAGCGAAGACGTAGTTGGAGGTAAATTCTGCGTGCTCGTTGATAGAGTGGGCAGTCCAACAGGATATGTCGAACAGACACTGGAACCTGACAATGCTCACAGAGAGTTGCAGGGAGCCTCTCCATGAGATACCCATGAGTAAGACGAGTGTGGCCGATGCGAAGACGGGAGAGTGTAGTCTCCCAACCTCGACATTGGTGACAAGAAGAAGGCCAGAAACCTATAACCAGTTTAATAGAATGAAGTTTGTTATTCAGCAGGTCAGACCAGCGTTGTTGCCAACGGGTGTAGCAATGACCGCAAAATAGTCCGTGAAAGGAACACCTCTATATGAAACTGGAAGGTCATGTACTGCTGACTGCGCAGCAGTGTCTGCCTGTTCATTGCCCTGTACGTCAACATGACCAGGGACCCAACAAAAAACAATATCTTTATGCTTGCTAAAGATACAGTGTAACCAAAGGTGGATATGAAGAACTAGGGGGTGAGGTGTATCAATTTTACGGATAGCCTGTAAAGCACTAAGGGAGTCTGAAATGACCACAAATGGTGATACAGGCATAGATGCAATACGGATAAGTGCCACAAGAATGGCATACAATTCAGCCGTAAATATGCTAGGCGAGGGTAATAGATGCCCTCGTACGACGCTGTCCGGAAACACTGCTGCGAATCCGACGCCGTCAGATGACTTTGAACCATCGGTGTATACTGCGTGATTGTATGGAACGGAAATGGTCGAAGAAAGAGCGAGAAGCCGCCGTAGGCAGTTGGGCTTTCGCACAAGGTAGAGGAATAGAACAGACACGGACAGCAGGAACTTCCCAAGGGGGTAGAGGAAAGGGTGAAGCCACATGAACATATAAAGGCGGAAGCTGAAGGGAAGACAAGAGTGAATGCAGATGAAGAGAAAAAGGGGTGAAGTAAATGGGCGACGAACAAATAACAAGCGTCTACAATATCTGTGACAATCCTATACATGGAAGGATTGGGAGGTCATGGGGCTAACATAATAGCGAATGCAATGTGCATCACGACGATCGGACAAGATGGGAAAGTTCGCTTCTACATAGAGGCTCTCAACCGGGGAAGAATGAAAAGCACCAAGACATAAGCGTAATCCCTGGTGATGGATGGGATTAAGGCTGGAAAAGTGGCAGGAGAGGCTGCCGAATATATCTGGTCACCATAATCGAGTTTCGATAGAATTAGGCCGAATGTAGACGAAGGAGAGTTCTACGATCAGCCCCCATGAAAGATGTCTAGGGTTTTAAGGAGGTTCAGCCGGCTATGACAAGTCGCCTTCAGAGAGGTAATTTAGGTTTCCAGGACAATCTGTGGTCAAACAGGAGGCCGAGAAACCTGACTGTATCACGTTCTGGGATAAGTGAGCCGTATAGGTACAATGGATGATCAGAGACCACTGAACGTCTAGTGAACGTAATTTGGGTGAGTTTTGCCACTAGAAAATTTAAACCCGTGAGTGGTGGCCTAATCAGAAACCCGGTTGATGGCATGCTGGAGGAAACTGTAATGAGGTGACAGTCAGCACCTGCACAAGCTATAGCAAAGTCATCCACATAGAGCGATGACCAAATATTGGATGGGAGAACAGATGCCAGATTATTTATAGCAAGCAGAAAAAGTGTTGTGCTCAGAACACATCCCTGGGGGACACCTTCAGCTTGGACAAATTCCAGGGAGAGTTCATTACTAACCCGGACCCGGAAATGTCTGTCAGTTAAGAAAGCCTTAAGAAAGAATGGTAGGTTGCCTCGGAGGCCTAAGGAGTGGGCCTGGGCCAAGATATTATATCTCCAAGTTGTATCATAAGCTTCTCAAGGTCGAAAAGATAGCGATAACCGAATGGTTATTGCAAAGGCATTACGAATATACGTATCCAAGCGCAGCAAGGGGTCAATGGCAGAACGGCTCTTACGGAAGCCATACTGACTAGGGGAGAGACTACTGTGAGTCTCTAAATACCACACCAAACGTCTATTAATTAGACGTTCCATCACCTTGCAAACTGCACTGGTAAGAGCGATGGGATGGTAGTGAGAGGTATGTCCCGTAGCACCTGGTTTTCGAAAAGGGAGAACAATAGCAGACTTCCACAGCTGGGGAATAACTCCTTGCGACCATATAAGATTAAAGAGTCGTAAGAGGACAGTAAGAGCAGACTGATGTAAATGCTGTAGCATACGAATATGTATGCCGTCTGCCCCAGCTGCCGATGATCAGCAAAAACAGAGTGTGTGCCTCCAGTTCTTGAAGGGTAAAGGCACATTATAGGATTCTTCTCTAAGAGAAGAAAAATCTAAGGGCTTTAACTCGCTGGCAGACTTAGAAGAAAGGAACGAGGGGCATAGATGGAGCCCCTGAGAAATGCGGACGAGATGATTACCAATTTCAGTGGCAACGGAAAGAGGGTGTGCTATATCGACACCAGCAACCTGAAGAACAGGAGCCGGGTCGGGGAGAATTTACCACTCAATTTCCGCACTTTCTTCCAGACTGCACTCATCGAGGAAGCCGAAGTGACAGTAGAAACGTAATCTCGCCAGCAAGTGCGTTTAGCATCACATATGACAAGGTGAGCAATAGCTCTCTTCTGCTTGAAATCAAGGAGTCTCTCTGTGGTTCTGTTATACCGATACCTGCCCCATGCAGCGCGTTTCAAAGGCACTGCCCGAGCACAAGTAGGAGACGACCAAGGCACGCACTTCTGAGGCTGCTTGCCCAAGGTTTGGGGATTAGAATGTGAAGCCGCTGTGAAGATGGAGGACGAAAAGATGTAAAACCTCATCAATGGAGGACGAGGTAGGAACCTCATGAAAGGCAGTAAATGTGCGTAAAGGTCCCATTTCGCCGGTCAAATTGCAAGCGTGGGCAATGAGGAGGTGAGAAAACAGAGGGACTTTAGGATGATTGGGAAATGATCGCTGTCATGTAAGTCCGGGAGGACAGACCAGGTGAAGTCAAGGACAGTTGATGAAGAGCAGATGGAAAGATCGGTGCAGGAGAAAGAATGAGTTCGGGGATCAAAATGGGTAGGAGTACCCGTATTTAAAACATGGAGGGAAGAGAAGCAAGAAATGCCTCCAACTGAATGCCACGGGAGTCACAGTGCGACCCTCCCCAGAGAAAGTGGTGGCGTTAAAATCGCCAAGTAATAGAAGGGGGTGGTAGGAAGAAACCAGAAAATCAATATCTGGGATAGACAATGCCCACAAAGGGGAGAGATATAAAGAACAGAGTGTATACCACTTATTCAAGTGGATACAGGCTGCGGTGTAATGTAAGGAAGAAGGGACATAGAGCTGATGGTAGGGGAACACCAGTGCGTATAATAAAGAGCACTTTCGTTAAAGGTTCCATCGGAAAAAGGATCCGATGAATATAACAAATTATAGCCTGAAAAGGGCCTGATAACAGTGGATTGTAATTTGGGTTCTTGCAAACAGACCCAATAGGGAAAAACTGGGAGAGCAACACCTGAAGCTCACCCTGTTACCCCTGAGGCCTCGGATATTCCACTGCAAATAAGCCATGATTTATGAAGAAAAGATAGAAGTGGAAGTGAGAGGAAGCATGGACTAGGGTTAGAAAAGTCCACATGTGGAGGCAGCGGAAGACCTGTAATCAGAGAGGAGGAGGACGTTGTGAAGGAAGGGGGTTGAGACGAAGAAGAGAGTTTGAGGAACCTCAGATGGAGTAGTGTCCATCATCGGCCCAGTCTCTGAAATATATTCTGCAATAGCTTCCAGTGTTTCAGAAGTCAAAGATGCAGAATGTGAGACTACATTAGAAATGGAAGAAACTATCAGGGAGTCTATAGACTGTACTAAAGTAGAGGACGAGGAGATAGAAGGAAACTGTCGTAGGGACTTGGGGGGACAGGGATGAAGGTAGTGTATGAGGAGGAGGATGAACCTCCACACACGTTACAGAACTAGTCGGAGGCGAAGAACCTGGCAATAGGGATTTTTTGCCGGGCTTATAAGAGGGGGGGCGCTGAGGTTTAGGTGAAGGACGAGGACGTGTAGACTCAGAATTGTGCAAGTGAATAGAGGAAGGAGTGTGGATAGTATGGGAAGCCGAGGTAGGGACCTCGGAGCCAAGAATATCAAAAGGATTCGAGACAGGGGTGATTGAGGATGAGGCGACCACAGAGGAAGCCGTGGAAGTTGGGACCCCAGAAGTGGGGCGACGTTTAGCAATTCGAGAATAGGAAATGCGGGAAGTCTCCCTTGAAGGCGTAGATGAGAGACGGCCATAGCATATGAGAAGCCTTCCGCCTCTTTGAGACAACGGATTTCCGCCATTCAGGTAAACCTGACAATGGGGAGAATATGATGGATGTGCCTCATGACAGTTAAGGCAAGAGGGAGGGAGAGTACAAGAAGAACTGGCATGGTCGTCAGCACCACAGACTGGGCATTCGGCCATGGACCTGCAATATTTCCTGGATGACCAAAACGCCAGCGTTTCTACACTGTTGCGGTGTAGGGGTCACCTTCGGACTTGTAAACGTTGACCTGCAATGTAAACCGAAGGTGGTAGTTCACGGCAGTCAAATGTTAAAGGAGCTATATTGCAAGGATAACATCTTCTATTGGGGAGGAGAAAGTGTCAACTTTAAGGATAGGGAGTTCTTGGAGCCAGCTGCTCGAAAATGTCATCACCAATTGTCTGGAAATTCCGTTGGACAATGGTGTGGGGCAAAAATACAGAACCACAACAAGAATTGAGGGAATGGTGCTTGTCAATAGTAACAGGAGCAGAATCTATTGTTGTAAGAAGAGAAAGATCGTGAGCTTGGCTAGCATTCTGGACCGTGATGATCGAGTGCGCTCTTGAGAGCGTGAAATGAGATGTCTTTACCAACATGGCGTAGTAGAGCTTTACCAATACTATGGTCTGAAAGATAGGTATTAGAGAAGTTGGTCGCAGAGTAAAAACTTTGTCCATTGTGTAGTTTGAAATAGGGGTTTAAGGGAAGTGAGTGACGAGCTGGTCGTTTCTGAGATGAAGGAGAAGGAAGCGTCGAATCATCATGTGGGGGTCTTGGTCGTTTGGGTGTGGGACCGGGTGGCCCGATGGGAGAGGCGGTGATTCGAAAATTGCCGCACGTCGAGGAGAACCGGAATCAAGGTCAGAGAAGAGCGAAGGTCGGGCGTATCGAAAGGGGAGTCGGGTCCCTGGTACCTGAAGCAGGTGACGAACCAGCACCAGCAAGAGGTACAGGGGCATGAGAGGTGTCCAAAGAGTTGTCCGTTAACGAGGCAGGGTCAATAATGGGTGCGGTATCGGGAAAGGGGGCCCGGGGGGTTCATGGATTGGGTCAGCCATGGTTGGGTTACTTCTTTCTTTTTATTTTTAAGAAAAAAAGAAAGAAGAAATAAAAATAAAAAAAGAATAAAAAGGGGAACGTGGAGGAATAGCCCCAGGAGGAATGAAAGGGAGCCAATCCTCCGTCCCAAGAAGGACCTCAACACCGCAAGTAGTGCAGATGCTGCATGGAACCCGTGTATACCCTACCCTTCATGCCAGTAAACCAGCAACCCGGGATAGCAACCCACATCCACCGAGCCATCTCGGCGGACAAAGAGAGGGCGGCCGGATATCCCACAAAGCTACCCCCTTCGCCACCACCCCGAATCGAAAGGTGGCCTCCAGAGATACACCCACGTCCGAAAGATACCCAAAGCCACCCCGGGTGACCGGAGAGGGACATCCCCAGGCGATCCAGATTCCACGGCAAACTACACCACGCCAAGGACCTCAAGGAATGGGATGGACTAGATACCCTTCCCCCTCCTAGGAACTAGAATGCCTGGGGAGAGAGCTCCCAGGGTAAAACGGGGGAAGGAAATAAGGAGGGATGAGGAGGAGGAGGAAAGGAAAGGGAGGAGGGGGAAGATGGGAAGAGGAGGGGATTGGGGTATTAGTTCGGTCTGAGGAAGAAGCCCAAAGAGGTCGAATCCTCAGACCGATACTTTACCATGACAAGGAGCCCCCTTAAAAAGGAAGGTAGGATGAGAGTTGCTCCGCTGTCCCCCTCTTTCCACCTGGTGAGAGGTGAAATCGAGGCTTCACCCGGAGAATTGTCCTTGACTGACCACTTCCGACTCCACTGTAAGTATTCATAGCTACTTCCATCTTATATATGTTTGGGAGCTTCACTCATTTTTTTGGGGAAACCCTTAATTCTGCCCTGCCTTGGCTTATGGTAAAGTAAATTGTTTCAGTCTCACCATTTTTTTAAAGGCCTTATGCCTACTATGTGAATGAATATTAGAGTGGTGAGTAATTGTCTTTTGATTTTTTCCCCCAGCCTTCTGAATCAGCGTGGGTCATCGGGCTCAAAGCTAATGGATGGCGGGAAATTCTCCCCAAGTGAGAAGCAGAGACTTAACCCCCCAGCTGTTCCCTACAACTGTGGTTCCTATAGCTAAAAAAAAAACAGCAACTGTCATTTATCAGTGGACAACCTTCACCTGAGCCCCTGATACCTCGGTTACTAGTTTTGGAATGTGAAACTGATTGATTTGGAAACACTCGTCAACAGAGTGTGTTGACATTCATCGATTCACCAACAACAGGGAGTCGAGAAACTTTAAAGCTGCATTGTCAAAAAGGATCGACAAGTACATTAACCAACGTCCATCTGTACATAAATAGCTTTAGATCAATTTTTATTTTTCTATTTCTTTTTTCATTTTTTTTAAGATAGGATTGTTATATATTCTATTTTAAGATTGTATTTTCTCTAGGTTAAGGATTTTTGTTTATTTTCTTTTTAAAATTTTTAGGATTTGGTGTTGGACTGCTCTGAGAAGTACAGGATGGGTGTGGGACTGCTCTGAGAATCAGGATGGGTGTGGGACTGCTCTGAGAGAGTACAGGATGGGTGTGGGACTGCTCTGGAGTACAGGATGGGGTGTGGGACTGCTCTGAGAGAGTACAGGATGGGTGTGGGACTGCTCTGAGAGAGTACAGGATGGGTGTGGGACTGCTCTGAGAGTAAGGATGGGTGTGGGACTGCTCTGAGAGAGTACAGGATGGGTGTGGGACTGCTCTGAGAGTACAGGATGGGTGGTAATGAACTCGCAAGTTACAAAGGTAATGAATCATGTAAGTAAATTTACTTAGTTTATACATGGGTTTCAATCATGAACAAATTATAAAGTAATGAGCAATTCACTAGTCCACACCCGGTCACAACTGTAATGAGTTCTTGGGGCAAATATTAATTGTTTGGGGCACCTCAGATGAATCACTTATTATTTTAAACAAATAAAGCGCTAAACCACAGGGGTTATACAGCTGCAGGTTATTGTAGGATGCAGGGAGAGTGGGTTGTAAGAGGAAATGGAAGATTAGTAGGGTATGGAGTGCAAGATGACAGTGGATAGTGCAGGGGTGGAGGGTAGCAAGAGATCGAGGTAGAAGGGACTGAGGGAGGTGCTAGAGGATAATCTTCAGAGTTTGTGTAGTAAGTCAGTTTGTCAAAAAGTCAATGAGAGAGTCAGGAAATTTAAAAGGGGGGTCCATCTGCAAGAAGGGAAGGTAAAGAAAGGCCGCAGAGCGAAGACGTCGTTGGAAAGGGAAATTCCGTGCTCCTTTGATAGTGGGCAGTCCAACAGGATATGTCGAACTGACACTGGAACCTGACAATGCTCACAGAGAGGGCAGGGGGGCCTCTCCATGAGATACCCGTGAGTAAGACGAGTGTGGCCGATGCGAAGACGGGAGGAGTAGTCTCCCAACCTCGACATTGGTACAAGAAGGAAGGGCCCGAAACCTATAACCGGTTTAATAGAATGAAGTTTGTTATTCAGCAGGTCAGACCAGCGTTGTTGCCAAGGGTGAAGGTGGGTAGCAATGACCACAAAATATCGTGAAGGAACACCTCTATATGAAACTGGAAGGTCATGTACTGCTGGCCGTGAGCCATGTCTGCCTGTTCATTACCCTGACTCAACATGACCAGGGGCCAACAAAAAACAAAACTTTATGCTTGCTAAAGATACCGCGTAACCAAAGGTGGATTTAAGAACTAGGGGGTGAGGTGTATCAATTTTACGGATAGCCTGTAAAGCACTAAGGGAGTCTGAAACGACCACAAATATTTACTCAGGATAGATGCAATGCGGGTAAGTGCCACAAGAATGGCATACAATTCAGCCATAAATATGCTAGCCGAGGTAATAGATGCCCTCGACAACGCTATCCTAAAACACTGCTGGGAAACCACGCCGTCAGATGACTTTGAACCATCGGTGTATACTGCGATGGCATGGGAATGAGAACGGAAGTGGTCTAGAAAAGAGCGAAAGCCGCCTAGGTAGTTGGGCTTTCCCCAAGGAGAGGAATAGAACAGACACGGACAGCAGGAACTTCCCAAGGGGGTAAGGGGGAAAGGGAGATGACACGAACATATAGGGTGGGGGCTGAAGGAAGACAGTAGTGAATGTAGACGAAGAGAAAAGGGACGAAGTAAGCAGGGCGGATTAACAAATAAAAAGCGCCTACTAACATCTGTAACAATCCTATACATGGAAGGATTGGGAGGTCATAAAAGCGGAACAAAATTGGAATGCAA
>WNWK01026550.1:0-27248 GCA_009830355.1 Cherax destructor | reverse complement strand
GCGATGATGTGGAAGAGTTAGTGCAGGGCCACAGGGTAGAGCTAACAACTCAAGAGCTGCAAGAGCTGGAAATGGAAGAGCATCAGACCAGATTTGAGGCTATTGATTCACGGGAGGAGGAGGAGGAAGAGGGGCTGAAGAAGGTGCCTTCTTCAGAGATTAAGGAGATGTGTACAATGTGGAATAGATTGCAAAGTTTTGTTGAAAAATACCACCCTGAACAAGCTCAAACAAGCCATAACAGCAGCATGTTCAGTGACCAAACAATGTCCTTCTTCAGGAACATGTTGAAAAGGCGCCAGAAACAGAGGACTGTGGACAGTTATTTTGTTAAAGTGTCCAGTGACTCCCAAGCTGGCCCTAGTGGGATTAAAACACAAAGAAAAAGTAACCCCAGATAGGGCTTTGGTACCTGAAGTCCTTCTGGAAGGATTCCCTTCCAAACACTAACCCTCCCTCCCTCACTCCTCCTCCTCTCTTCCATATGCCATCAACAATCTTCAATAATGGTAAGTAAAAAGACTTGCATTTATTTACTAATACTTTTAGTAGTACAGCACTGTAGTATTTAATGTTTTTGTCTATGTAGAAGCTTAATTTTATTATTATATATTATTTTTTATATATTTTTGGATTTCTGGAACGGATTAATTGTATTTCCATTATTTCTTATGGGAAAAATTAAATCGCCTTTCGAACATTTCACGTTAAGAACAAGCTCCTGGAACGGATTAAATTCGAATGGCGAGGGTCCACTGTACTTCCAAGTTGTGTCATAAGCCTTCTCAAGATCGAAAAAGATGGCAATAACTGAGTGGTTATTGGCAAAGGCATTACGAATATACGTATCCAAGCGCAGTAAGGGGTCAATGGCAGAATGGCAATTACGAAAGCCATATTGACTAGTGGAGAGACTACTGTGCGTCTCTAAATACCACATCAAACGTCTATTAACTAGACGTTCCATCACCTTGCAAACTGCACTGGTAAGAGCAATGGGATGGTAGTGGGAGGTATTATGTCCCGTAGTACCCGGTTTGCGAAAAGGGATAACAATAGCAGACTTCCACAGTTGGGGAATAACTCCTTGCGACCATATAAGATTAAAGAGTCTTAAGAGGACAGTAAGAGCAGACTGATGTTAATGCTGTAGCATACGAATATGTATGCCGTCTGGCCCAGCTGCTGATGATCGGCAAGCAGAGTGTTGCCTCCAGTTCTTGAAGGGTAAAAGGCACATTATAAGATTCTTCTCTGAGAGAAGAAAAATCTAAGGGCTTTAACTCGCTGGCAGACTTAGAAGAAAGGAACGAGGGGCATAGATGGAGCCACTGAGAAATGCGGACCAGATGATTACCAATTTCAGTGGCAACGGCAAGAGGGTGTGCTATATCGACACCGGCAACCTGAAGAACAGGAGCCGGGTCGGGGAGAATTTACCACTCAATTTCCGCACTTTCTTCCAGACTGCACTCATTGAGGAAGCCGAAGTGACCGTAGAAACGTAATCTCGCCAGCAAGTGCGTTTAGCGTCACATATGACATAGCGAGCAATTGCTCTCTTCTGCTTAAAATCAAGGAGTCTCTCTGTGGTTCTGTTATACCGATACCTGCCCCACGCAGCGCGTTTCAAACGTACTGCCCGAGCACAAGCAGGAGACCACCAAGGCACGCACTTCTGAGAATGCTTGCCCGAGGTTTGGGGGATAGAATGTGAAGCTGCCGTGAAGACGGACGAAAAGAGATGTAAAACCTCATCAATGGAGGACGAGGAAGGAACCTCATGAAAGGCAGTAAGATGTGCGTAAAGGTCCCATTTCGCCCGGTCAAATTGCCAGCGTGGGCTACGAGGAGGTGGAGAATACGAAGGGGACCTAAGGATGATTGGGAAATGATCGCTATCATGTAAGTCCGGGAGGACAGACCAGGTGAAGTCAAGGACAGTTGATGAAGAGCAGATGGAAAGATCGATGCAGGAGAAAGAATGAGTTCGGGGATCAAAATGCCTCCAACTGAACGCCATGGGAGTCACATTGCGACCCTCCCCAAAGAAAATGGTGTGCGTTAAAATCGCCAAGTAATAGAAGGGGTGGCGGCAAGGAAGAAACCAGAAAATCAACATCTGGGATAGACAATGCTCGCAAAGGGGAGAGATATAAAGAACAGAGTGTATACCACTTATTCAAGTGGATACGGGCTGCGGTGTAATGTAGATAAGAATGAACATAGAGCTGACGGTATGGAACACCAGTGCGTATAAGAAGAGCACTTTTGTTAAAGGTTCCATCGGAAAAAGGATCCGATGAATACAACAAATCATAGCCTGAAAAGGGCCGGATAACAGAGTATTGCAATTTGGGTTCTTGCAAACAGACACCAACAGGGAAAACTGGGAGAGCAACACCTGAAGCTCACCCGGTTACCCTGAGGCCTCGGATATTCCACTGCAAATAAGCCATGATTTATGGAGAGAAAGATATAAGTCGAAGTTAGAGGTATCTATGGACTAGGGTTAGAAAAGTCCACGTGTGGAGGAAGCGGAAGATCTGTAATCAGAGAAGAAGTGGGACGCTGTGAAGGAAGGTGGGGTGTAGACGGAGAAGAGAGAGGAGGAGGAACCGGAGGTGGAGCGGTGTCCATCAACGTTCCAGTCTCTGTAATATATTCTGCAATAGCTTCCAGTGTTTCGGAAGACAAAGATGCAGAATGGGGGACTACATTAGAAATGGAAGGAGGAGGGTGAGCAACCATCGGGAGACTATAGACTGTACTAAAGTAGAGGGCGAGGAGATGGAAGAGGAAACTGTCAAAAGGGCTTGGGAGGGGACAGGAGTGGAAGCGGCCTGGGGCGGGGCAGTCAAGGAAGGAACGTGGGAGGGGACAGGGGATGAAGACATTGAACGAGGAGGAGGATGAACCTCCACACACATTACAGAACTAGTCGGAGGTGAAGAACCCGGCAATGGGGATTTTTTGCCGGACTTATGAGAAGAAGGGGGCGCTGAGGTTTAGGTGGTGAACAAGGGCGTGTAGACACAGAACTGTGCGAGTGAGTAGAGGAAGGGGTGTGGACAGTATGGGATGCCGAGGTAGGGACCTCGGAGCCAAGAACAGCAAAAGGATTCGAGACAGGGGTGACTGAGGATGGGGCGACCACAGAGGAAGCCGGGGAAGTTAGGACCCCACAAGTGGGGCGACGTTTAGCAATGCGAGAATAGGAAATACAGGGAAGTCTCCCTTGAAGGCGTAGATGAGAGACGGCCATAGCATATGAGAAGCCTTCCGCCTCTTTGAGACAACGGATTTCCCGCTCATTCAGGTAAACCTGACAACGGCGAGAGTACGATGGATGCGCCTCATGACAGTTAAGGCAAGAGGGAGATAGATTACAAGAAGGACTGGCATGGTCGTCGGCACCACAGACTGGGCATTCGGCCATGGACCTGCAATATTTCGCTGGATGACCAAAACGCCAGCAGTTTCTACACTGTTGCGTGTAGGGTCACCTTCGAACTTGTAAACGTTGACCTGCAATGTCGACCGAAGGTGGAAGTTCACGGCTGTCAAATGTTAAA
Source organism: Cherax destructor (assembly GCA_009830355.1). Lineage (NCBI taxonomy): Eukaryota > Metazoa > Arthropoda > Malacostraca > Decapoda > Parastacidae > Cherax > Cherax destructor. Next base: position 23,673 of record WNWK01026550.1, on the reverse strand, counting down.
CGAGCTATATTGCAAGGATAACGTCTTCGCTTATTGGCAGGGAGGACAAAAGTGTCAACTTTAAGGATAGGGAGTTCTTGGAGCTCAAGCTGCTCCAAAATGTCATCACCACATGTCTGGAAATTCCGTTGGACAATGGTGTGGGGTAAAATGACAGTACCACTACAAGAATTGAGAGAATGATGCTTGTCAATAGTGATAGGAATAGTATCTATGGTCGTAAGGAGGGAAAGATCGTGAGCTTGGCCAGCATTCTGGACCGTGATGATGCGAGTGCCGCTCTTGAGAGCATGAAATGAGATATCTTTACCTACATGGCATAGGAGAGCTTTATCAATACTATGATCGGAAAGATAGGTATTAGGAGAGGTCGGTCATAGAGTAAAAAACTTTGTCCATTGAGTAGTGTGAAACAAAGTGTTTAAGGGGAGTGCGTGACGTGCTGGTCGTTTCTGAAATGAATGAGAAGGGAGTGTCGAATCGTCATGTAAGAGTCTTGGTCGTTTGGGTGTGGGACCGGAGGCGGTCCGACGTGTGACGGGCGAGCAATCCGAAAATTGCCGCACCGTTGAGGGAGAAGCCGGAAACAAGGTCAGAGAAGAGCGAAGGTCAGACGTGTCAAAAGGGCCGGTCGGAACCCGGTACCTAAGCAGGTGACGAACCGGCACCAGCAAGAGGTACAGGGGTATTAGAGGTGTCCAAGAGTTGTCCATTAACGAGGTAGGGTCAGAACTGGGTGCAGTATCAAGAAGGGCCCAGGGGTAGGTTCACGGATTAGGCATCCATGGTTAGGTTACTTCTTTCTTTTTTTTTTTAAGAAAAAAAAAAGAAATAAAAATAAAAAAAGAATAAAAAAGGGGAACGTGGAGGAATAGCTCCTAGGAGGAATGAAAGGGCTGTAAATCCCCTCCGCGCCCAAGAGGACCTCAACACCGCAAGTAGTGCAGATGCTGCATGGAACCCATGCCATACCCTACCCTTCATGCCAGTAAACCAGCAATCCGGGATAGCAACCTCACATCCACCGAGCCACCTCGGCGGACAAAGAGAGGCGGCCGGATACCCGCCACAAAGCATACCGCCTTCGGCCACCACCCCGGAATCCGAAAGGTGGCCTCCAGAGATACACCCGTTGCCCGAAAGATACCCAAGGCCACTCCCCAGGAGACCGGAGAGGATCGGGACATTTCCCAGGCGATCCAGATTCCACGGCAAACTACACCACCGCCAAGAACCTCAACGGAATGGGATGGACCACGGTACCCTTCCCCTACCTAGGAACTAGAATGCCTGTGGAGAAAGCTCCCAGGGTAAAAATGGGAAGGGAATAAGGGAGGGATGAGGAGGAGGAGGAGGAAAGGAAGGAGGATGGGGAAGATGGGAAAGGGAGGGGATTGGGGGTAATTAGGTTCAGTCTGAGGAAGAAGACAAGAGGTCCAATTCCTCAGACCGATAGCCTCTTTACCACGACAAGGAGCCCCCCTTAAAGAGGTGGACTGGGTACAACTGGCACCAAAAGCCTAGTCTATCGGGAGAGCAACCAAGGGCAGTGACCCTCAGAATCGTCATAAGGTAAACATAAGGCACGTGTAATTTAACTCCTTAAGTAATTTTCATACACCACTTTGTTTAAACTTTGCTGAAGGTTTATGATAGGCAAATATTATGATAAAAAGACTTATGTATTAATGCATAATATATACAAACTATATTTGGTAGACACATTATTATGTACAAATAAATTAAGTATTATACATAATATTAATGAATTCAAAATCTAGAGATACACATTTTACAAACCACTGATAAAAAGAGTAAAACTGAAGGTAAGAGTTGAGAGCAGAACACTGGATTTCCTCAGCACTCACAAACACCCGGAATGAGAGGTTAACCCGGGAGAGGGGGATGCTGTCAGGGTGAGCCACACCAGGAACTACACCACCACTGCACACGTAATTAATCTTGCACGTGAGCAGAGTTGGGGGAGGATGTACCTGGCAGTAACAAAGGCATCTTGCAAGTTGAAGAACAAATGAGATGTAGAGTAATATCAGCAATGTAAAACTATAAAAATGCACATACCTCTTTACAAATTTGTAATGTATGACTCAATCACATGGACTAGTACCATATTAAGAGATCAAGACAATAAATACATACACAGTGAACTAAAGAAAAATTATATTCAATCATTCATATTAGCACAGAAAATGAGACAATAACAGCTGATATTTTATACATTTTCTAAGAATCTAAATTGAAAGAGTTATAAAATAAATAATTAGATACCCAAGGAGAGTGGTCTAATGCAGTGGGGGAATACCGCAGTTTCCCAATATCCCTGGGATGCGTGTGATCGGCGTAATGCTCAAAATGCTTTGGGGGAGAACACTTTGAGAATTTCACCGAGCATGAAAGAGAGAAAAAGATGCCAAGTTCCACTTGAAGTACTGCACTCCAGAATGAACAGCCCTCAAACAATCAAAACTAGACAGCAGGACAAGTCACACAGAAACAGTTATAGTTGGTCAGATATAAGAGTTCCAAATCTCTGGCTACTGGGAAAGCTCACACAGTCCAGAATCTGGAACTTTCAAACCAAGTAGTACAAATTTTGTTCCCTAGTCTCTCCTGCACCATCATCACTGGAGAAAAAGCCGTAGACAGACTTCACACATACATAAACATTTACTACAGGAAAAAAGCTTGGCATATGAAACACCGAGCAGCAACAAGGATATGGCAACAACCCTACCTATTGAGGAACCCGTGTCTTGGTTAAGGACTCAAGGGTAGAAAATACAAGTGGAAACAATGCAAAGTACAGTAGACATAATTTTCACTCTGGACCCTTGAAGATAAAAATTCTTTTAGTCACAAACCATAATAAATGCAATCAAAACAAACTACTACAAGAAGACCAATATCCTGAACTTAGCTCAGATAGAGGGTCTCAGATACTCTGCTTCCTAAGCATGTATACTAGAATATAACAGACCTACATTATACAGCAGTTCAGCTTTTCAGAAATAGCAGGTTTGCTAATTTAATTTTTTTAGGATAGGTATCAAGAAGACCTATTTCTCTATTCACAACATATACACTGGAAAATCTCTGTGGCATCTAATTAAAATTTTTAACATCTAATCAAAATTGTTTAAAAGATAATCTCATCATATCTAAAATAAATGTTCTACAATTTAAAAAAATAAAAACAATGAGGTTATGAAAATGGAAGATGTACACAGGATTGCAGGAACTGGCAAGGAGCATCAATGGAAAATCTTTGGAAGATGTAGATTGTCAGCAATGCAGAAGGAACTGTTGATAGTATAAACATGCTTGACAGGCTGTATGAATTAAAGGATAATTTGTAATTGGCATGTAGTTGAATAATATTGCCTAGTAAGATACATTACTGTGATTGTGGTAACTGAGAAGGTGAAAAGAGCACAGGTAAAAAAAAAAAAAAAGTCAAAGATTTACAAAACAAAGATGGGGTTTGATTAACTACAGGATTGCTAAAGTTCTAAAATTGTAGACTGAACATGACAATGCTGAAAAGAAGCTGAAGGAACCAAAATTAAGCTTGATACTTCAACAAGAGCAATTTTATAGTTGAAAGAATAAGCAAATAGAAAAAAGGTTAGGAAAGTCAAAAGTAATGGGGTAAGAGCTGATATAATGAATTAGAGTAAGGGAGAACCTGTGACCTGTATGTGCAATTGCAATGCAGGAGTAAACATCGAGTTGCAAATATGTAATAATACTTTGACAAAATCCTCAGAACAGCTTCTCAACGACTGCCTTCATGCAAGAATACTGTTCATTAGCTTCCATCAAACAGCACATGATTGATGCATATGAAAACATTAAGATAGTAGAGTGTACAAGTACAGACAAAACTTGGTAACTCCCAACTGCTGCTCACCAGCAACAAAAAAAGAATTAACGGAGGAAAGGGCAAGGGAAGATCTCAAACAATGCAATTTTCTACAAGTGAAAAAGAAAAACATGGAATGGATAGATGAAATTACCAAGATTAGACTGTATTACAAAATATTACAATAACACAGCATAAATTGGACTTTGAAGAGTGCATAAGAGTTTCAATAACCTTTAAGGTTAATTTCATCAATGATGCTTATCATAATGACTGAATTCAATATCTATCACTTGTTTAACATATTGCATATACAAATGATGAAATGGAACAAAACAAAGTATTGAAACAGCATCAGGATAATGCTTAATTAGGGTGCTGTGCATTTACATTAAAATACAATTGACATGTAGTTTTCTGTATATTATGGAACTTTAGATGCAGAATAAAGCTGTCAGTCAACTCAATTATGCTCAAAATTAACAAGTCAATTGAGTTGATCATTGGCTTTACCATACCAACTGACCTCTCATCTCTATCAGCCAATACTTTATCTGATCTTTCCCCAAAAGCTTCAATTATACTTGTTCAATTTCATGAGAATAGCCCCTATAAAAAGTGAGTGGTCATACTGCTCCCCACTTTGGGGGGAAACTAAAAATAATAATACCAGTGATCATTCTCAAAATTTTTTTTGTGTCTCCTGTGGCATGAAATCAGTTGCCACTTTCAAGAAATTTGGTTTCTTGCAAATTCCTGTGCTGTCCACCTTTGTTAACGGGAAAAAGCCCATCATCATACATAATCTGACTAGCAATCGTGAACTTCGTGCAAGTTTCAACAAAACACATTCGACAAATTCTGAAATACTAGCACATACACTTGCATAAAAATTTTTTTACATTATCTGCATAATTTTTTCCCCATCATTTACGGGCTTGTTTCATAATCTCTGACTCTCTATCTGACAACACACAAACCTTCATCAAGCTCGGCATGTCCACAAATGTCGTCACAAGATGTCTAACATATCTACTGCAGGAAACTCCTTAGTGTACATTGGCTGACTAGAAAATTTTGGCTTTATTAACTAGTATTTTAAAAATAGTTTCAATCTGGAAAAGTTATTCAGATGTTGAAGTGTATTCTGAAAAATTTTAAAAACCCCCAAAAACCCCCTAACACAAAATGACAATTCTTTCTGGCTGACTTTTCCTAAGCAAAAACATATAAATTTTAATGAAAAATAAACCCCCCATCAACAAGCATAACAAAAAAGGGAAATGCCAATATTATAATAAGTTCAATGTTTTTATATTTTGAATTTTAAAAAATTTTAATGTCAAAAAATACTTTATCTGAAAATTGCCTTCTACCACCTTGACCCGCTTTTTAAAATTTTTTATCTAAAATATACTTTTTTAATTTTAAAAACATGAAAATTTAAAAATTATAAATTCAAGTCATCAAGGGGGGTTTCAACCAAAACGAAAACCCCAATCCCCGTTCGGACTCTCCCTTTAAAAACATCACAAGTGTTCTTGCTCAAAAAAAAGGATAACAAATTTGAAATGTCAAAAACATTGTATAAATGCATCTTATTGATTGGATCACCCTCATATTCTCTCCATGACTTAGGTGAGATGAAAGAAACTATTATGACAAAAACCAAATTTTCTCCTTGAGCATAAAAATTCAAAAAAAATCGGGATGCCCATTCCCCAAAAATGTTGCTAAAGGTTGAAAAACAATGGGTTCATTTAAGCCATGCGGTTCTGTACACTGGAACAAGCTATGAAGGTCCCACAAACTATAATATACAGCCTGTAGGAAAAGTAGTAAAACTTGCATTTATACGCCTGAAAAAAAACTAGTAAACCCGAGCGGCACAGCCCAAGTGAAAAGTAATAGGCCCACAGAGCTAAAAGCTATACAGTATGCGGTGAATAAGTATAAAACCTGTAGAACCAAGCTACCCACCCAGGTGAAAAATTCTGTCCCCCAAAGTGAAGCTATACGCCTGCAAGTGGGATTTGGGGACCTGCAGAGCTGCGTTAATTTAGCCAATCTATTAGGGTTTGTGCATTAAATATTCATGCCTTTTAAGGAAATGTAATAAAAATAATTTTTAAATCCCCTTATGACTAAATCCAAAAAATTTCTAAAAATCTCCCTAAAATTCCAGCATTTACTTTTTTTCCTATCCCATTTCATGGTTCTCAAAATTTTACAATGAAAACATTAACAAAAATAATATGATCTGCCTATGGACAAAATCCTCATTTTGTGTCATTAAATTTAAAAAACAATAATTAAAGCAAATTTGCAATCAAGACTGCAAAAATTTCCATGACAAACATTAATGAAGAAAGCACTAGCTGTAAAATGCTTAGTTCCCCATGTAGGTTTCACAGTTGTAATACCCCTTCAAAATAATGCCCACCTCCTTTAGAACACACTCTCATGGGGAATGGATAGGGTGTGGGGATGGTGCATCTTTTTTGGGGGGTTTTTCAAATTGGGTTCATGGTGGGAAAAATTTGGTCTTTCTCTTTAACTCCCAAAAAGCCTTAAAATTCCTGGGGAAATAAAAAAAAAAAAGAGATATGGCTAAAGCAAAAAATAGTTAATTTGTATGATAAAAAAAATTTTGTTATTACAAAAAAAAAAACACTAAACCAAATAAAAAAGTAAAAAAGAAAAATAATAATTAATAATATACTGGAATCCTAGGTGAGGTTGGTTCAGCAACCATCCGGGGGATACTGTCCTGTCAAAAGGTAAAAGGAAAACCCTTTTTTTTTCATGATGGAGGTTGTTGTGTCTTTTTTGTCTCTAAACATGCAAGATTTCAGGTATGTCTTTTTCTTCTATGTACACATTAGGCCCGAAATTCAAGTACAAGCATATACTTTAAATCTGGGTTTTCTTTATTTTTTTACTGTTCTTGTTCTTTTTCCCTCATCTCCTGGGAATAAAAATTCTTCCTCTAACCATGCGTGTCGTAAAAGTATAAAAGATGGGAGCAAGGGGTTAACCCTTCCCATCTTTCTAAATTTAAAAAAGTGAAACTTTTTTTTTTTTTTGGGGGGCCCCCCCCCGGGGGGGGAAACGGCCCCTTTTTTGAAGAAAAAAGAAATTGTACAGTACTTTTTAAATTAAAAAACTAACAAAAACTTTGTAACTACTCACAATTTATCCCCTAAAAAAAATCAGTCCCGGGCCCCTGAAGGAAAGGGTGTTAATTTCATTTTTATAACATTAAAAAACCCCTTCTGGCAAGACAGTGATGGGTAAATGATGATGAAATTTTTTTTTTTTCCCCCCCCCTTTGGGGGAATGGGCCCGATGTTTAAAAAAAAAATAAAAAAAAAAATTTAAACTAATGAAATAAAACTGGTAACCTTTTTAAAATTTTTTTTTTTTAAAGAATACAGTCCCAAACCTTCTGTATTTTTGGTTGCTTTTTATCTAATAACATTTAAAAAACAGTCATTTAAAAAAATGGATCAAAAGAATGTTTGGGAAGGGCGTATAAATCTGTGGGGGAAAGGGGAAAAAGGGGGTGGGGGGTTCCCCAAAAAAGGTTGGAGGGGGGGGAAAGGAGGTTTTGGGGGGGGCGGACTTCCGAAGCTTTTTGGGGGCGTTTTGATAGGGTAAAAGGGGCAAAAGGTTTTTTTGGGGCCTGCGGCTTTTTGGGTGGGCAGGGTAATTTTAGTAAAGGGGATTCGGGGAAAACCGGATTGATTTAGGGGCTTGAGCCCGGGGAAAAGGGAAAATACAATGCCTACTTTAAAAGGGGTCGGGGATAGTGACAGTTTGGGGGGCCCTTCAAAACCCGGGGGGGTTCTGGCGCCTCTGAAAAGGGGCGGTGATTATGAGGTGGGTAAAGTGTTGAATGATGATAAATTTTTTTTTTGGGGGTTTTTTTCTTTTGGGTCACCCTCCCCGGTGAGATCCCGATTTTTAAAAAAAAAAAAAATTAACGTCATTTTTTAAACCCCCTTTTGGGGTTTTGGCCCTTACTAGTTGGTTTCCAAGGGGTTTTTGGGCGTACTAGTTGACAAAATTCTAATTTTCCCTCCTCAACCCCCCCCTTTCCCAATTTATATCCTTTTTTCTTTCCTTTTTTTTTTTTTTCCCCCATGACCTTGCTTTTTATCCCCCCTCCCCCCAACACCCAAGCATTTCTTTTTTTAAAAAAACCCTTTTTTTTTTAACCCCCGCCATCTCCCACTGAGGGGGGTGCCCCAAAAAAAAAAAAAAACCATCCCCCAAATTCACTTTTCCCTGTCTTTGCAGGGGAAAATCCAAGGTTTAGATATCAAAAACACCCAAAAAAACCCCCCCTTTAAAAAAATGGGCTAAAATTTGTAAGAAGGGGGCCCCCTTTGTCTTTTGACATCCCAAAAACAAAAAGGGGTTTGGGCCCAAAAAGGCTTAAACCCGGGCCAACTTCCCGATGATGGCCTCGGGGGGGAACCCTTTTGGGCCATTCTCCACACAGGCTAAACCATACCCCCCTAATGATTAAACATATCTTAAAAACAATTTCTTAAAGTGAAACCCAAACCTTTTAAAAGTATATACAGTGGACCCTAAAAACAACAAACCCTTTCCCCGGACTTTTTTTTCAAATGTTGAAAATTGAATCAATATTTATAAGAAATAATGGAAATACAATCTTTCCTGCTGTGTCAGGAGGCATGAAAAAAAAAAAAATTTCACTATCCCCATTTCCAAAAACCAATCTATCAAAACCATCTAATATGACATAAAAAACAATATAAATAACAAAAAAACCTGATATTTTTTTGGGGGAATGAAAAAAATATGTATGTCTTTAAAAAATTTGGGGTGGGGGGGGGGGACGTGGTGGCGGGCATTCTTGGTCCAGCAAAACGCCTTCCCTTTTTTTTTCACCCCGGGGGCGTTTTATATGAAAAACGGAGTTTGTAATAAAAACCCCTTGTATTAGACCCTTTTTTTCCCAGCCTTTTTTCACGGGTAAACAAATTTCCCTTCCCCTGTGGGGGCCCGGTAAAATTTTTCCAGCTCAAATACTACACCATTAGTCTGCACTTAAATAAAACAGTGAATTTGCACCCCCCTAAATTAATAAAATAAGGAAAGCATATGCTTTATAAAAATTTTTAACCCATAAAAATAATAAACCCGTTTAATAGTAATATATTAAAATGCGGGAGAAAAAACATGGAACTACTGTGTTATTTTATGTACAACATAGTGCTGTTATCTTGTTAATAAAATAGACACCCTGCCTCGGCAGGAGATGGCCAGGGGATTTAAAAAAAAAAAATACTTTAAAAGGGGAAAAAAGGCATTTAAATCTGCAGGGCCCTTACAGCACCGGGGGAATGGGGAAGAATCGGGTTTTTGACCCAAAGGAAAGGGGGAGGACAGGTCGGGTTTCCTTGAATAAAAGGGGCCCCTCCCAGCATAAAGGAAGCGGGGAGCCTCAATATCCAGGGACAGTTGGTATGAGTTGAGCTAATGTTTTTTGGGGGTTTCTGGGGGGGTTTTGGAAAAAAAAGGGGGGAGCTTTAAGTTGGTACGTTAAGAGATAGTTATGGTAATATTCCCGCGGATATGTTGCGGGGGAAAAGCTAAGAGAAGCAGTTAATGTTTTCCTGGCCCCATTATATCCACAGATCTCCCCCCCTATGTAAAATCTGCAGTTTTTTTTCCAACCTCGGGCCCTTTCTAAGATTAGAAAGGAAAACTAGAGGACCCCCTCTGGTTTCTTTTTTATTTGGGGCTTTATTGTCCCCCAGTGATTTCCATGACTTCCCACTTCTGCCCCATGGCTCTCCCCAACTATTTGCCACTCTTCAAAATATGCCCCGATCTGTCTTCACTCATTTTGCTTGTATATACCATCTTTGTTTCTAAACTCTTCCAGTCTTCTCCCCAGGGGGGATTATCCTAGTCAATATCACCTACCTTGTCTTTATGTTTTATATTTTATGAATCTAAGGCACTTTTTTTTTCCTACAATGAATAAAATTGTTTCTATATCCTGCCTGGTATATTGCACTATATAAAATACTTCATCACATTAAAAAATATTCTCGGGATTTGTAATTCCCCAAAAACCATAGACACCCAGATAGGTGGTGAAGGGAGGCCATCATTTTGTTTTTTGGACTACCGTTTATCCTTCTGGAGACAAGTAACACAACCAGCCTGGAGGAATGTTACCCCAGTTACCTCTCCTAAAAGAAAAAAAGAATTTCTTATTACAATTTCTTCAAGGACACAAATAAATTGGGGTTAGCTGGGGGTCTTTAGCAACCCCAAAAAAATAAAGCCCGAAAGACTTGGCCATGCCCAAACCCAACGGGGTGGCCCCTTTTTACTGTACAGAATAATGCATCCCCTATCTCTGCAAACTGCTAAACCAAATACACTAATAAATTTAAAATTTATAAATAAGACCAACAAAAATTAAATTTTTAAAACTTTTTGGGATAAACTTTAAATGGTACTTATGGCACTAACCGGATCATGGCAAAGTCTAGTAACTTTAAAAACAGCCCAAAGTTTTAATGACAACCTTCCCACATTCTAGAAATATTTTTTTGCTTTTAGGTCCTTGTGAAAAATTTCCCCGAGCATGAAGATAGCCCATCCCGGGTAAATAAGTGTTAGTAATTAAAACTTTCTTTGACAGTTTTCAAGATCAGAAAATAATAAATTTTTGAAACATATACACTAGCATGAAATGTATGCAACAGCAGTTAATAATTAAGATATAATTGAGAATTCATTCATTTTACTTAAAGTACCTAAAACCCGCATCCAAAACCCTTTTTAAATGAAAGAGTATTTCACTATTCATAATGCAACACTTGTAATATGCAACAACTAACTTCAAAAATTGCTCTTCTATTCAATGTTATTCCCTCTTTCCCTTGTCTTGTACAGTGGACTCTCGCTATTAAAACCCCCCAAAACTCACCCTTTAATGTTTTATTATTGTAAGTGTTTTTTATAAGTGTTTTTTTGGGGGGTTGAAATGGACTAATCAAAATTAAACCTTTCCCTTTTGGGGGAATAAATTCTTTGGTAACAGCACTTGAACAGCATTCTGGAATGAGGGTGATTTTTTGGAGTTTGGAAATAGGTCCCTGTTTTTTCCTTCCCTTACAGTGGTCCTGGGTTTTTCGGCATCCCCAAAATTTCCCGAACATTTATGTACGTAAGGTATTTTTGGTGCTTTTTGCAAGTGTTTTTTTGGGGGTCTGAAATAGACTCCTCTGACATTTTTTTTAAGGAAGTAAATTCGTTTGGTAATGGCACTTGAGCAGCATTCTGGAAAAAATTTTTTGGGCAAAAACCCGGGACCACTGTATTTTTATTTTTCCATCAGTATTTTTAACATCCTTTTCCCCAAAAAAAGTTGAAATAAAAAGAATCTTGGGTTAAAAAAAATGACTCAAATCCCGAAGACATCGGGTTGACTTGAGGTACATTTTTGTGATTTGACATACTGTGGGAAAAAAAGGATTAATGAAAAGAAAGAATTGCTTTAGTGGCTGGAATCCCTTTTAGTGTTTATTTTGGACTTTTTTTAAATTGGGAATTTGTTAAATTTTTGTGTAAAAGGGCACTTTTAGAAAAAAAATCATTATTGAATGGGCAGCTTTTTGCTCTCAATCAATAGGGCGGGAAGGCATCCCTAGAAAAAACAGCCAGGAATGGGGTCATTTTGGTTTTTGGAACACCTAAAATAAGCCTCAAAGTGGACAAAATTGTTGTTACATAGTGCCCCCCAACCCTAATTTCATAAAAACCCAACTTCATGCCTGTAAAGGGTTGGGGGTCATTTTTGCTTTTTTGGTGTCAATACCTTTAAAAAAAGATTCCTTTCCATTTTAGAAGACAATATTTTTTTAAACCCTTTTTAAATTATCCGATGTACCAGTACGCAGGTGTTGGTACCCGTTCAACCCCCTTTTTTTGGGACCCCTATCTGCCACCTGCTATTTTTTTTTCTTCAGGGCAACCTTTGGGGCTTCCATAAGTTCCCATTTGAAAAAAAACTAAGGCCAGCAGGGTGCATACAATTAATTGGGAAAATTACTTAACCCTTTAAAATGTCCACACGGTATACGTTTACTCGCGTGCTGACCCCGGGAGATCCCTTTTTAAATGCTTTTTAAACCTTTCCACGATAAGCCTGAGTTGCCTAGAGATTAGAGAATTGGGGCTGTGCACTCAGGGGGTAGTATTACAAAATGTGGGAATGACAAACAAAAAGCACTCTTCATTTTAAAGAAAAAGGGAAAAATTTATTTTTTTTTCAAAACCCGGGCAGCTACGCGGTGAACGTATATCTACATGTCAGTTTAAGGGTTGGGATGACTGTATGTCTGATGTACTGGTACGCCTTTACTTGCAAAAGTAAACAAAAGGAACCAGGGCTGTTCCCACCACCAGCCTCCCCACCAGCAGGGGGTGCAAGTGGCTCAAAGATTACTTATTATACATAGCCTTAAAAAACCAAAATATTAAAAGAAAAGATAAAAAAGTCATATCTTATATATTCGGGAAAATTCCGATTATTCTAGGTGAAGCAATGTTTTGATTGCTAAAACACTTTGAAAAAATCTAATATTATGAGAAACTACTATAAACCTCATTAAACATTAAAAGAAAATTAAAAACAGAAAAACAATCAAAAATTCATTTATCCGTTTTTTGCTGATTTGTGATTTCACTCTTTTTAGTCTTATTCAATTAAAAAAAAGCTTTTTCAGGCTATCCCACAATTAAAGGGTAAAACTGCAACAATGATGGAATTTTTTTAATTTTTTGAGATCACAACAAAAAAAGAGTTAAGAAGGGCCAGAAGAAAGGTTAAAACTTTAAAAAAAAACCCAGCAAGTCCAGTTTTTTCCCATTTCCAAAAAATTACCGCCTATTTTTTTTTTTTTTTTTAATCGTGAACCCAAACCCACAGGTATCATACAACACCTGGGTGGAATGGGGGGAATTAGGTTAAGTTCAAGGAAGGGGGGACAGATCTAATTTTTTGGATCAAAAATTATCACTGGCATCAAGAAACCTCCCTTTAGGGATTTAAGACACTAACTGAAGAAACAGGTTAAATTTCTTTTTTACTTCTTTTTTATATTCCCCTCCATATTTTAAATAAATTTTTGGTCAATGTGTTTAACTTATTTTAATTTGTTTTCTTTCCTTTTTTTCTTTCATCAACCTTTTCCCAAAGGGTTTCCCGCCAGTCAACTGAGTTATACCTTTTTTCCATATCAAGTTATTTTTTGGATAGAATACAAAGCTAACATTTCAACATTTAGTAGATTAACTTTTCTACATTTAGAATGTCTCCCCCAGCTCATTTAGAGCATTTAAACCCAAGTGTTTTTAGGGTGAGATCATTTTCCAAAACAGTCATGCACCGATAACCTTTCCGGGGCAACAACGGACCCCAAAATACAATGGCAGTGTAAACAAACCTACTGTACTGTTTGTCATATAAAAGTATAATATAAAACAATGATTTCAGTACATAAAAACTTGATAATGATAATAAACAACTATGTTACTGGTTTATGTATTTATTTTATTGTACTTTTTTTCATAATTCTAGTTAACTCTTTCTTCTTATAAAAAAAAAAAAATTAGTGTCAAACAGTATGCCACATTACACCGGCAGTACCCATAAATCTGTGTTTACTGCATCTCTTGATACCATTTTTTCCCCCTTAAATGGTTAATTTAATCTTATGTTATTTTGATCATCATGGTCGCTGCAGGAGAGGAAAAAAAAAAACCCCAAAGAAAATTCACGGGAAGGGTTTACAGAAGTTTTTGAAACCTCAAAAAGCCCCTTAAAAAAATTTTAAAAAAATGCCCCCCAACACCAAAAGGGCTTACATTAACCCTTTAATGTCCAACGTGATCTACGTTCACTTTTGTGTACTGCTCCGAATATTTTGAAAAAAAAAAAAAAAAAAAAATTTTAAAAGAAGAGCGCATTTTTTTTAAACAGGATAGGGTTTAAAAATTTTTTTGGGGCCCGTACTTACCGAGAAAAAGCCCGCCAAGTTGGTGCTGGATGCTCACCTGACGGCAAATGGAGTCCTGCCGTTTGGAAATATTGCCGATATCTACCTTTTTTTTAGTTTTTATTTTAATTTATATAATTTTTTTTGTTCTGATAATTACAATTTATAATAGTTCTTTTGATTTCATATCCAATCTTTGTTCTAACATAATGTTAGATACGAAATAGTACTCAAATAGTCACAACCGCAGGTGAACATTTTCACCTGCCTTTTTCATTTACTATTGTCTATAAATATATAAAAGTTTTTTATAGGTCCCAGCAATGTTTTAGACATCCTGGAGTTTTATGAAAAAACTTGAAGAATAGTGTTATGACAATTGTCAGATAACTACTAATAAGGGGAGTGACATTGATGAATGAATGTGTGCAGGGAACCCCTTTCTTTGTTTTCACTGGCTGTATCTGTTATCTATCTGTCTGTCTGTCTATCTATCTATGTCTATCTATCTGTCTGTATCTGTCTAGCTCTGTTTATCTGTCTTTCTGTCTGCCAGTGGGGCCTGGAGTAAAAGGAAACTCCTTGAAGAATGGTGTTATGACAAGTGCCCGAAAACCTGACAGCCCAATGACTTTTTGATGAATGTACGGGAACCCTTCTTTTTTACTGTCTATCTGTCTGCCCTAGCTCTGCTTATCTGTCTTTCTGTCTGCCTGTGTGTGTGTTTTTCCGCCTGCTTGTCTCAGTCTCAGAGTGCGGTCGTAAAACCAACGGGTTTTTCCACGAGGGCGGGTAAAAATCGTATTATTTTGGCCAGTCATGTTATTATGTCTTATTATCTAAAAACGTTTTAGCATTTTGGGCAGGGAAATTTTTTGGGTTATCCTAGGAATTTACACTATGTATAATAACGCCCTTTTGTGTACAGTGAGAGACAGAGAAAAAAGATATTACAGGTATATATAGATAGACAGATACAAAAGATATAGGACAGACAGAATTTACAAAAGACAGCCAAAGCCAACCTCCGAATACATAAGAACATAAAAAAGGGAAAACTGCAGAAGGCCTACTGGCCCCTGCAAGGCAGGTCCATGTCACCCCCACCCGCTTGAACAATGACCCACCTAGTCGGTTCCCTCCTCTGAAGGAAAAGCATGGCATCAGCCCCGTAGCACAAGCTAGTCAGGTCCCAAATCACCCCCCCCACAGCCACCATGTATTTATCTAACCTATTTTTCTTTCCTCTTTTAAAAAGTGTTAATGCAACATGACATCAGTGAATTTTTTGCCCCAGTATTTTTCTCTGTGGCACTCAATTTTTAATTGCTCCCCAAGGTACTAAGTGGTCCAGGATTTTTTTTAAACTGCGAAACTGGGGGGGCAGACCCCTTTCCCCATGTCTAGGGGGACTTTAAAGGGCCCATCACACTAAATTTGAAGGAATGGAAAAAAAAAACGTAGATCTCGTTCGGGGGAAGCAAAACTTATCTACGTTTGGACAGTTTAAAAGGGGTTTAAAAGAGAGCAATGTTTTATGGTGAATTATCTTCTTACAAGCAAATCTATGCTGAAAAACAAACCTTATAGCCAAGGTGTGCAGTAGGCTATAACCCCCGGTTTGTGTAAGTACCCCCTATGACATTTGTACAATGACAAAATCACCTAACAAAAATTTCTCAGAATGTTTTTATAATTATGTGATGCATGACTGTTTTTAAAAACAGAAAAATAATTTTTTTTCTATTGTCAAAAAGAACAAAAATTTCTAAACTATAGAGTAGGAAAACATTAAAAGGACTTTTGAAAATCAAATAGTATATTAGACTGGAATTTTTGTTGCAGTGGCATTATAATCAAAAAGAACCAGCAAGGGGGAAAAGAATGCACCCACTTTTTTAACTCCTATGTTAATGCTTACAGGGCATGACTTCCATATTTAAAAGAAGATTCAAAAATATAAAAAAAATAAATAGATAATGGTTAATAAATAAACCACTTAGTAAAAACAAATGAAAAAAAAATAACAAACCTTTAAATTTTTGGGCAATCAGTGATCTTTGACATATTGAAGCCTTCTGAACGTGGGTATGGGGGAAAAGTGTCCTTCCCTTACACAGGCTAGCCCTTTGATCGAGGAGGCTTCCTCCCAAGCTCCCATGAATAACACCAAGTTTTCAGGGCGAGTCTTTGAAAAGTGCTTACCTGTTACAAAATAATGAAAAAAATTCTACAAGTTACATAGCATTTTTACTTTGATTTTAACTAGTTTTGAAATTTTAAACAAAAAATACCAGACTTCTCCCTGACAACATTTAAAATTCCAAATTATTTCTACTAAACTAAAACTACAAATTTTGAAGTAACAAATAGAACAATGTACTGCTTCTTAACAGAAAAAATTTTTCAGTCTTTTTTCTGCATAACATATGTTTAAGCATGTAACATATTTAAAAAATGGATCGGGAAGATGTTGATACCAATTTTCATGAGTTTTGTGAACTTATTTTTTTTAGTATAAGAGCTACATATCCTACTGATACATGTCCTCAATGTAAGAACAAGTGTTTCAACATAGGAAGTGCTCCTCCTACAATACAGTGCATACATACAACTGACTTGGGGAGAAAAGGGCCTTTTTAAAAATTAAAAAGACTGCAATCCCCCGGACTAAAACAACTCACAACAAACCCACAACCTGGAAGAAAAAATGGGACAATTTTCCCAGTCCATTTGGCCCATTACGGGAGTTAATTTTTCTAAAAAAAAAAATATTGCCCAGCTCAAATTTCCAACTTGTCGCTTTATTGTGAATTACAGTAGTCCCTTAGAATACAAAACGTTTTTTGTGATTTCTAATTAGGGGATTTACACTGAAAGTGATTGCTCATTTCAAACAAAAGATACGAGATCAATGATAAAGCCAAAATTAAAAATTAAAATTTTACAATTACATACAAAAATCCGTGGATCTTTTGCTTCACCATTAATCCATGCATTTAAAAAAATAAAATATTTATACAGAAGACAAGACAATACAATGATTAATTTAATTACTCCCTTTAGCTTTAAATGCTTCTAGAGTTTTTTTATCATTGACATAGTCCCTAAGGGGCTCTTTAATGGCTACGAGCCCATCCAGTTCCCCGAATACACAATGCCAAATCGACCACCCAATGACTTCTCCACGGTCCCAGTTCATCATAAAGGAAAATCCCATTCCCAAGTGACTGGGGGACACTACCCGACGCTTTTTCTGCCAAATACAACGGGGTTTCATTTTTTCCATCAGAAACAGTGGAATCCTGTGAATCCCCTGGGGGTGCTTTGTGCGCTCTGGGGTCATCAGTGCCTGTACCCCCAGACCTAGAAAAACAAACTTTCTGTAATGAATCCACAGAAAAGACTAGGGGGAAAAAATTTTGAAACTGATGTACTTTTTCTTTTTAAAACATTCAGGTATGTAAGGGGCATAAACATCAGAACCCTAAATGGTCAGAAGCCCAAAAAGTGCAGAATGACCTGCAATTCAGGGCTTTGGAAAAATTATGGGGGGAAGGTAAACAGAGACATGTGGAAGGAAACCTTTTACTGACATTTTGCCCCAAACAATTCGACCAAAAAAGATCTTTTCGTCTCCCCCCGTAACCAATGAATTAGTATACCATACCACAAAACCATGGGGGAGACGTTAACGGGATTTACCTACCTACCTCCCCCTCCCTCTCTTTTTTTTGCCTACTATCACATGTGGGATATTTTCATGTTTAAACCCCTTCCCTGGAATCTATTTTTAAATGACATGTCACAAAAAGCAAGGAAGAAAAACTCTTGACAGAATGGTGCACTAACACACTTTGTTTTCCAAGATCATAACTTCATAAATTAAGCAATTTATCATTAATAAACCAGAAAAAAAGTAAGTGGAATGCCCATTTTGTCACCAGACTTTAACCTTTACATTTGTTTTCGGGGGTCACCAAATATACAAATTTAAAAGTCTTCAAAGAACCTTTGGAAAAATTTAAGATGAAATTATACCTGTATCATTACAAATGAAAAAATTATTATTATTACAGTTCAAAACTTTTTCCAAAAAGCTTGGGGCTGGGTTTAAATTTGCATACAAAGTACACAACTCTTTGAGGGGCCCAAAAATTTAAACAAAAAAAAAAATTTTTAAAAAGGTAGAGATTCTTTTCTGAAGTTTTTTTTTTTTAACAAGTCAACCGGCTCCTACCAAGGCAAGGTAACCCAAAAAAAAAAAAATCCCCAAAAAAAAAAAAACTTTCATCATCATACAACACTTTCAACCCCACTCATACATAATCACTGCTTTAACGCCAGATACGACAGCTGAGAATAGTCCCCCCCCAGCTGTCACTATCCCAGACCCTCCAAATGCAGGCATTGTACTTCCCATTTCCGGGACTCAAGCCCAACTAAATCAATTAACGGGTTTTCCCAAAACCCCTTCAAAAAATTTTTTCCTGTCACACCCACAGATCGTCATGTAAAACCATTCGTCTCCATTCACTCCTATCTCACCCCAAATGCTTGCTGGAAGTCCAAGCCCTCCCCCCAAAACCCCTTTATCCCCTCCCCCCAAACCCTTTTTCTAGGACGCCCCCTCCCCCCCTTCCTTCCCTACAGATTTATACGCCTCCAAGTCATTCTATTTTGATCCTTTCCCTTTTTAATGACCAAACCACCTCAACCCCCCCCTCCTTTCAGCCCTCTGACAAATACTTTTAGTAACTCCACCCTTCCCCCAATTTCCACATTCAATTTTCTGCATAATTTTACCACACATTCCCCTTAGACAGGACATCTCCACGCCCCCACCTCCCCTCGCTGCAGATTTGAACCCATGCTTCACACCCATATAAGAGTGTTGGTCCCACTATACTTTCATACTTTTTTTTGCCCCTGATAGTTTTTTTCCAAAATCAAAAAAAACTTTCACCTTTTCTAAATCTGTTACTATTTCATAAACCTTGCACACTTTCCCCCCCTTCAAAAACCTTTCTCTCCAAATCCTCTTCTGTTTATTTAATTTTTCAATAATAACCCCTCCATCACTTTCCCTTTATCAGTTTTTTCCCCTTTTTTTACACCCTTTTTATCCCCCCTTCCCTTTTAAAAAAGGAAAAACATGCTCTCTGCCAATAAAGGGACCTTCCCCTTTCATACATTTTTTAAACAAAAAAACCAACCACTCCAGCACTATATCCCCCCCGCTTTTAACATTTCTTATGATCCCGCAGTTCCCGCTGCTTTACCCCTTTCATTCTACGTAATGCCCACGCACCTCCCCCACACTCACATCCTGCTCTTCTTCACTCCAAAGATGTTCCCCCCTGGCCAAATGAAATTACCGCCTCCTTTTTTTCATCAAAATTTAAAAGTTCCCCAAAAAATTCCCCATCACCCAATACCTTCCCGCTCCCCATCTACTAACTCCCTACTCTGTTTTTAACTGACAAACCCTTTGTTCCCCAGGCTTTTTTTTACCTTGTTTATCTCACCCAAAAATTTTTTTTTCAGCAAATTTTTGGGTCTCCCATTCTTTCATCGCTCTTCTTTTTCACTCCTCACCACCCCTTTACCTTTCTTTTTTCTCTCCATATACTCTGCTCTTTATTAAAACTTCTGTTTTGTAAAAAACCCCTCAAAACTACCTTTTTCTCTTTTTTTCACACCCTTTTTTCCATTCCACCACTCCCCTCTTTCCTCCTGCCCCCCCCCTCCTATAGCCCAAACTTCTGCCCCACATTCTAATACTGCATTTTTAAAACTATCCCAACTCTCTTCAACCCCCCTATCATACTTGAATTAGCCCCCCTTTTCTGCCAATTTTTTGCTTATATCTCACCCTAACTTCCCCCCTCCCTTAGTTTATACACTTTTACCTCTCTTTACTTGCTGTTGCCTTTTTCCTTTTTGTCCCTTCCCTTTTACTCTAACTGAAACACAACCAAATTAAAATCCGACATATCCGTTCCCCCTCTAAAAACATGTACATTCTAAAGCCCCCCCATCAACCTTTCATCCCCAATACATAACCCAAACCAAACTACTTTTTAATTCATATCATCCCTTTGTATATTTATTTACCCCCTTTTTTTTTCAAAAAAATTTTTAAATTTTTCCCAAAAACCCTCTCAAAAAGCTCTTTTGGGGTTTCCCCCATTTCCCTTTTTCCCCCTGGCACCCCAAATTTACCTCATTCCCCCATAACATTTTCCCCCACTTTATTTTTTAAGGGACCCCCCAACCAAAAATTTTTTTCCTCACTTGGTTAAAAACTCCCCACACCCCCAACTTTTCCCCAAACTCTCTTTTGACTAAATTAAAATCGTAAATTTTTATCGCCAGCGATATTTATGCAGGGTGATTTTGGTTAAAAATTTAAAAAACCTCCACCTTACCTCGATTTTTTTTTTTTCAAGAAGTGGGCCCGGGTCCCCCTTCCCAAGGCAGGGCATTAGTATTAAGATTAAAAAAAAATGTACCACAGTTAACCACTACTATCTTGTCTAGTTTTAAGTAGTTACTAGTATGTACTATTATCTGTCTATTTTTAAGTAGTTTCATGTATTGGATTAGTCTGCCTGAAATCCCCAAAATGAAGTGGCCTTTGTACTTAGAAACCCAAAACTTAAACACTTTAAAAAAACCCCTTTAAAAAAAAAAAAAATTTTACTTTTTGCCCTTTTATTTTAAATTACAATTCGATCCAAATTCTTAGCTATTTCGCTAGTATTACTTCCATTTTATCAACTGAGCACAAGAAACTCCCCAATCAATTATTTCAACTACCCAATAAAGTGATCAGAAATTGGTAATTTGGCCAATTTCACAAAGTTCAAAATATTCCAATTTCAAAATAGGGTCCAGAATAAACAATGGGAATTCCCCACTAAAATAACATTCTCTTTTTGGGGTTTCATTTCCAGCCTTTACAGATGAATTCCATTTTTTTTTTTTTTATTTATATAAAAAATTTTTATTCCCCACAAAAAATAGAAGATTTACTGTTATGTAATATTTAAAAATTGTATAATATCAGGGATTCGTGAACAAAATTAGACCCACCCCCGTTGACGTATATTGGGCACGTGACGTCATTTTTTTACTCTTGAACATCGGCCCAAAAACAAACATTTCCGCTACACAAATAACCCGCAATTGAAGAAAGGAGCTTCGACCGTTTTGGGCCAACTTGGACCATTTAAAAATCACACTAACAGAAAGAAGGGGGGATGGAGGTTTATATAGGGCCGAGAGGGGGGGAACAAGAAAAAAGTGGTGGAATAATGGTGGTAGTAGTAGTGGGGCCCGCCCAAAAACTACTAAGAAAAAGGAGCACTGCAAGGGAGCTAGTGGCCCCCAAAAGGGGTAGGGGCAAAAAACAGAGGGGAAAAAAATAATAATGAACAACATAAACAAGGCAAAAAAAAGAAAACACAGAGGAGAAAGAAGAAAGAAAAAAGGAAGGGAGAAGGGGGAAAAAAAATCAGGTTAAGTCACGGGCCCTTTGAAGTTTGGAAAACATTTAACAATGTAATGGGAAAGGAAAGCATCTACAGAGACAAAGCCAGGACTAGATTCATACAAGGAAAGTTGTGTAAAAGGGAGGATTCAAAAAGGGCACGACTGTAAAAGATGGACGTGGGGGAAAACAGTTTTAGAAAAAGCCCAATCAATAGGATGACTGGGGGATCTCTGCCCCCGGACAGAAAAGAGCATTATTGGTGTCGGGCCAACCCTTTTTTTTTGCCCCCTAAGTCTTCAGAAAGAGATGGGCCAGTTTCACCAAAGTACTAAAAGAGGACAGGAGGAACAAGAAATGGAAGGACATTTAGGCATCTAAAGGGGAAAGGGGGGGTATGAACTAGATTAGTCGAAGTGTTAGTTCGGGAAAATAAGTTTGATGTCTAAGGGCGGGAGAGAGCCGTTGAGACTAGAGACCCCGGGAAAAGTAGGAAAGACAGAGGAAGGGGGAGTTCCCTGGAGTAGAGAGTTTGGGAGAAAAGAAAGTCCTTTTGCAGAGTCTATGAAATGGGGAAAAGTAGCCAAGATGGGAAAATGAATTATGAAAGTGGAAAAATTTTACTTAAGGAACTGGGGGATCACAAAAGGGAGAGCAAAGGGGGAAAAGGGGAAGAAAGAACACTTTTCTTGACAGAGGAAGCATGATAAGAAAAGGGTGAATGACATGCCACGGGCATATTTCGGTACACAGAAAAGGCAAAACCTGTAACGGGAGCGGGACATGAACATAAAAAAGGAAAAGGGAAAACAAGGTTAATTCCCATTCAGCTTTAAACTTAAGGGAAAGGGGGAAAAGATTATTAAGAGCTCAAAAAATGGTAGGAAGAGACTAGAGTCCCCTTTAATTGCGGTTTTTGTGTATTGTTCCAGTCACGGATTGTGCCTTTTTTTGTCTTTTTCCCTACTTTGAGCTCAAAATTTCAAGCTATTTTCATTACTAAAACCAATTCTCTTTTTTCCCTTAATATCCCCTTCCATTCTATCAAATGAGACAAAGGCAAATAAAACAACCAAAAAAACCCATAAAAAATCCCCGCAAATTGGTGTTTTAAAAAAAACATGGTCGTTTTTTTTTTTCCATTAGGGCCTCGTGCTGCAATATTTGTTTTAGATATTTTGCACACTTACCACATGATGCATTCTCTCATATATGGGCCCAAAAATTTTTACTGCTAAATCTTATCTGATTGAGCTGAGTTCATGACGTGACGTAGATCACAGCGGAACCCTAAAAGGGTTTAAAAATTTTACGGGATTTTTTCCACCTTCTCATTGTAGCCGGGAATAGTTTGGGCCCCCACACGAAAACCCCGAAGTTTAACCCCGTACGATCAAATCATGTGACTGTCGAGCGATAACATCACTCTTTTGGGAAGACAGCGGTGCCTTAAAAAAGGGTTTAGCAAATGCAATAGAGGCCGCATTTCTAACGGAAAGTTCCAGTTTTTTTCACATCTGCAAAAAAAAATAATTTCAGTATATAGGGGGAAAAGAATTTTTGCAGTTGGAATGGAATTAAGAGTTAAAAAGAAAAAAGGGGGTTTTCAGATAGGGGAAATGGAGGTATTGGGAAAAAAGAAGGAATTTATGAGGAGCTGTTAAAGTTGATGAAGGAAGGTTCTGGGTTTCATGCACTGGGCTGGGGGGTACAACATCTTTTAGGGTGAGGAAGAGCCACCAGTGGGGGAAGGGGGCATGAGGCAGTGGGTAAATGAAAAGGAGAAAGGGAAAGGGGGTATAGTTTTGGAGTGGTTGGGGTATTTCTCGATAAATGTAAGAAATGGGAGAAACCTTTGGGGTTGGGTGGTGTGCGTAGTTCCTTTGTATAAAGGGGAAAAGGGGAAAAAAAAGGGGTTTTAAGTTTTTATAGGGAAAAAGCCCATAAAAAATTTAAAAAGGGGTATGGCAGAGTTTTTTGAAGAATTAGGTTAAAAAAGGCAAAGCAGAAACATGGTGGTTTTAGGAAGGTTAATGACGGGAGATCAAATGTTTACAACAAGCCAAAAAAAATGAACAATATTTAGATAAAGGGATTTAGCAAAAAAAATAAGGTGGATAGGGCAGCAATTTTAGTAGATGATGTAAGTCTATGGAACAGGTGGTAAAGGGTTTCTTAAAGCAGTAAAGAGCTTTTTTGAGGTTCGAAACTCAGGTTTGGGTAAATGAGCAATATATGGC